>WEIT01021958.1:31999-59405 GCA_013389985.1 Dryoscopus gambensis
CTAGGAAAAAAAAGCTAAATACATATTTTTGATTCCTGCAGGTAAAATTCTCTTGACTTCATTTCTTTGCCTCAGTAAAATTTGGACAATTTAATCCAATGGATTGAATTCTCCTCTTAAGCTGAAATAAATAGAAATATGGCAGTGAACTTGGTGAATGCAAGGTACTTGAATTAAATACTTTAAACTTTCTAGCGAAAATGTTCATCCTCAGAAGGTATCTGCTGTTTTTAAGTCCAATTTTTAAAGGGAACTTGATTAAACACTTCAATAACTGACTGCCTGAACATAGGTTTGAGCAGACTAACTGAAACAAGGTGATGAACAGGTCTTATCACCAAGTAAATGACCAGTTTGGTTCCATCTCAAATTAAAAAGATGGGCTTAATGCATGTGAATTTACAAGTAAAGAATAAATAAATAAATGGTTAATTGTCATGTGTAAAAGAGTTCTTTTAAAAAGATTCATATTTTTTGTCTTCGCTAGTCATATAAGAAAGTTAATTAGTGATATAGAGAGTCACTGAAATTCCTTTCTCTTTTCTAAATGATTTCTAGAATTTTGTAGAGAAAATATAATGTCCTATTTGAAAAGAAAATACATGTATTTTGGGGTTTGTGATAAATACTCTTTTAGTCAGAAATTGAAGCCACTAAAAAAAGCAAGATTAAATTCTTAATTATCACCATGTGTCATGAGTTCAAAACAATGCACTAGGATAACAGGCTACTAATGAAACCAGTGTCTACATATGTACAGATTTGCATACAATTTTCTTCCCCTGTAATCCAAGTTTATTAAAATGTTTCATTGGTTTATTAACAAGGTGACCTACACAACTCAGATAAATATATTGAAAATCTAAATGAAGCCATTTAAAGCATTTTCCAGAGAACACATGATCAATGTGTTAACTTTACATCCACGGTGCTGTTACACGGTTTCTTTCCATAGGGTTGGATCTCCTTAAGAGCAAAATCCTGAAACACACAAAAAGCACAGCTGTGTTTGTCAAACACTCTAGACTTTCACCAAATTTAAAATGCATACATATCTAATTTCTTTAAAATTCTCTTGAGTCCAGCAGTCTGTTACTTGTAGTAGTAATGCCATTACCCTCTGCAGTTTCTAATTCCAAGGAATTTTCAACTCGGAACAAGACAGGAATTCATCTAATCTGTTACACCTCTCCTGAGTGTCTTAATACTTTTGCAAACAAGATATTGTGCAGAGCAGTGATAAAAGAGTATCTTTGAGTGATAAAAGTCTATACTTTAACAAACTTCTAATTATTTGCCTAAAAATAATTAATTTAAGAATTTTTTTCAACAAAGTAAGAATCTCCTGACCCCCAAAACTCCTAATAGCAATAGTAAATTAGCAGAAGGAATATATCACTCTTTATTTCACAATTTTTTCTTCCAGCAAATGCTAAAAGCAGATGTAGCTTTCATCTCTACCGACATGACACTGTATTGTATTCACAAGTACTCTCACTTAATATTGACATGGACATTACACAACTTAAAGTTACTCGAGTTGTTACTCTGAGACAGTAAGTGTATCATAGCTTGAGCTAAATTTGAGAAGGAGCTACCATCAGAAATTCAGTGTTAGATAAAAAAACTTTCATTTCCTAGGCTTCTCTTTTGCCTTGAACAGCCAGTACTGGTATTTTAATTTTTTTTTTTTAAATCAAGGTAAGTTTTGTATGTCTATTAGTTGAGGGGACACACACACATACACACACACACACACACACACACTCTTAATTAGCTTCAAGACATAGGCACAGTATGCACAATTAGCAACAGACACCAGCCTATTCTTGCAGCATTTACTAACATCAGTCAGAATTTTACCACAGTAACAATGGATGCCGGTCAGTGCAGACGATTGAAGTTGGTTTGTTTTGGTAATAATTCTGTAGCTCTTAATAGCAGAGTTAAAACTAAAGTAGTAAGGTTTCCAATCCACATATAAGGAATTGAGCAAATTTTGTAAGAGTTTCTGATACGAAGCTTCCCAGAAATTTGTTTTTTTCAGTTTAGCTCACAATCATTCCCTTAGTCCCAAATGTGCTTGCTTTGCAGGAACTTTGGCTTAATTATACTGGAGAGTTCAGAATCAACTAATAATAGGGTCCTGATCACATAAAGGGGAAAACACAAATTACTGGCTTTAAGTTTAATTTATACGTTGGTGCTGGGCTCATAAACTCTGAAATAATCCTTAATTAAAAAGTACCTGGGCTCCTATTTTTTATTTGCAAACTATGGAACTCACACGGTCATATCAGCCACTGCACTCAACACCTAACATCTGAGTCTAAATTAAGATAGAAAACAAAGAGCAGTGTGACTTGGTAGATTAGATATTTGATATCTATAACAAACTAGGGGCAGTATGATCAACTTTTAAATTATCTTAGATTTAGTAAAATATCCCTAAACATCTCATTATCTGGCTTTCTCATTTTCAGAAATTTTTATTCTTGCTGGACTTCATTTGAAAAGCAGTGAATGCAGGATTCAAAACAGAAAAGTATCATCAATTTAGATAATGGCATTGTTTCCTTTCTATCCTACCATTTATGCAATCATACAAATCATTCACAAAAGCTGCTTCCATTTGCATTTATGATGTTTCTTATTCTTGACTGTTGTAAGTCTCAACTGACTTATGTCGTCTCCATATTCTCATTTAAGGCAAAGATTTTTTTTACATTGTTGTCAGGCACTTTTTCCAGGTCACTGATCAGCACTGTAAACACCACCTACTTTAGCAGATCTTCAAGGCACCTTGTTATCAGCATACTACTTTACAACATGGCAATATATTACTCTCTGTTTATGGATCAGATGAACAGATAATAGAGCCACAACAGCTGACTTTGCTCATCTGTTCTGACTTTCTTTATAAGACACAAAAGTTCCTTCAGTCAATCCCAGTTTGTTCCAGCATGTCACTGAGAAAAGCCTTTAATCTTGATTTACAGATNNGATTTACAGATTTCAGTGATGAAGAACATACAACAGCTCTTGGTAAACTGTTCCAAAGGTTAATGACCTTTGGAGTTAAACAAATGGCTGTTGATTTCTGCTCTGAATATGTCCAGTTTAAAGTTCCATCCATTTAAATTTATTATTTCTGTGTTTGCAAGTCCTTTTCTACCCAATTACTACTGCTTGTGTGGATAAACCAGACTTACTCAGGTCAGCCTTTAACCTCTTTCTAGTGAGAAAAGATCAAGATCTTTGAAGCACTCACTAGAGGGTACATTTTACAAACTTTCAATCATTTTCTCTGCTCTTCTTTGAAACTTCTAATTAATCCTCAGTACTTTTTCCATTTATGGTTGTCGCCAAATGTGATACAGCATTTAGACCTATGCCAAGGACAACAATCTCGTGTGAGTCCTGGTTTATGCATCCAAGAATCATACTAGCTTTTTTGCCCACATCATTACATTGGAAGCTCCCATTCAGCTGATTCACCTATCAAGTCTTTCATAGATAGCATGTCTTCCAGGATGTGAGGGATGGGGAGGGATTAGGGACAGGTACTACTATTTTATTTGTTCTAAATATTCTGATTTTTCTCCTTCAGTCTTTACTATTCCCCATTCTGGGTGTAATTTTTATCTGGGCTATTTTTCTGGGTGTATTTCTGTTTTAAGTAAGTACATTATGTTTTCTTCTAGATTATGACCATTTGGCATTTTGTAGTATACCTGAGCATAAGTGAGCTAATCTGTATCCTTCCCTGTCTTGTAAGCTCAGCCTGACTCAAGATAGAGTCATGCTTCCAGTATGAGGGCTATGTGCCTCTTCTACTGCCCTTTGTGAAACAGTTGGCATGAGGACTTGTGTGAAAGGGTCTTCTATAAGGCATCCTTTCCAAGACTTCCATTTTCCTTAAAAGGCTTTTTGAAGCATTTCTCAAATAAGTTTTTGAACAAAGGCAAAGAGATCCGATTAAAGCTGCCCAATTACTTTTTACTGTAACTATGAAGTGTATCCTTACCATGTTTACACATGCTACATTGATTTAATTGTTTTACAACTTCCTCTAATTACTGTTTCAACTGATCTGATATGCTGCATGGAAAGCTATGCACCTCAGCTCTCCTTCAGATAAGGGAAGTAAATTTGGAAATAACTTACTACAAGCTCCAGTTTTCAAAAGACAATGTTACAGCCACTAAGTAAAGGACTTTATGCATTTGATATTTAATGAGCAAGAGAATCCCAGTGCTTTAGTCATTAAACTCTGAAATAAAATTCTTCAGAAAAAAAAAGTTCTCACCATTATGAGCGATAACTCTGTATTTTCTGTCCAAACAGAGGTCTATCTGCCTTTGTCTGACAATTTTCTGTGCACCTGGAGGCAATCCCTTGGGGTCACGGGAGAACACAATGGAATAGCTATCAGCACAAGTTCCATCTGCATTTAGTCGGCGGCAGGAGTAATGAAGAGCATATGTATCATAATCTGTGTCCACTACCCAGTGATCATCATCTGTAAGAAACCATAGCAAAAAAGGAAAAGTGTTAGAGACATAAGTGAAATCTAGTAAATCAGAAAGGATTGCGGCCATAACTCTGTAAAGAAAACACTAAGATGAAGATTGGTACAAATTATAACAGATTAACTTTTCATTTATTCCTGTGTTCAGTATTTAATTCCATGTTTATTTTCAAAAAGAAAATAAAGAAGGACATGCTAGGCCTGCTCCAGATGACTCAAACCTGTAAATATTTTCCTACCAGGGATGTTACTTACACTGCATTTTTAAGGAAAAAGATTATCATGCAGTTTGCATGTGTGTTAGAAGTGTATTTGCTACAAGTTCTGCCATAAACACTCTTCTTAAAACACAGTTACAACTTCAGAGAATTCTTAACTGTTTAGCTATATAACCTGATAAAAACCTGGTTACACAGACACCCTATTCTAACAGAAGTGTGTCTGTTTCAGTGTTTGCAGTAAAACCTGACATATCTGCACCTTCCTCTCCTGGAGCAAAAAATTCTCCCTTGCAATACATCTGCACTGGTGAAGGAAACACTCTGTTGTCTTCCCCTTCTCTCCTGTGCGGGGACACCAGACTTTTTAGAAGGGTAGAGTTTGGAGTCAGCCAGCAACCTGAAGTACCCATGACTCAGCAGCATATTGTGAGGAGACCTGGCAACTATTTAAGACAAATTGGCATCCAAAACATGCTTTCTAACTGTGTCTTTAAACAGAATGGAGTTCTTGTCAGTTCCAAATCTACCTGATCCCCTTGGAAACAATCCAAGGAAATGTCTTGAGCTACAAAGCATCAGAATCTCTACTTGGCTCAAGGAACTAATTTTGCATAGGGTGTGACAGATGACATAAAAATATCAATATATCTATGTATACATATGAACATATTTGTCTCTTAAAACAGATAAATCTCTACATTTACAGACACAAGACCAAACAAAATAATATTTTCTAAATCCTCTTCCTTGCTTGGCCAGCTCTGACATCAGGATTCAGAGAGCACGGAAGCATCTGGTAACTGAGTTCTGAACTAAAACAAGTCTTAAAATACTTCATCTGCCTTTAATTTCTTTCCAAACAGTGGCCTTCAATTATATTGTTGAGTAACAAACAAAATAAATACAAAAGTATACAAAGGCCAGGTCTTCACTTGTTTAAAGAAAGCCAACCAGCTGTCCCATATAAAAAGTAGTGATTACCTTGTTCCCATTAAGGCTTGCAGTATGATAGTTGTTATGTCTTTTAAGAGTGTTTGAGAAATTCAAGAGTACTTTTTCCTTCCCTAGCATGGACATACAACTTAACTAGTCTTAACTACTTAACTAGTAGTTCTGCATCTTCTATAGTTAGGTACTCACTTCCTTTCTGTAGAAAAGAGGCGACACCCCAGTACTTCATCTTGAACTTGGCAGGATCCTCTGTGTCAGTGAAAGAGCCAATCATGTCAGCACAGACATCCCAGTTACTGTACCAGAGACAAAGAAAATATCACATTGCAGTCTAACAGCACAGGTTCTGTGTGACTGTGTGACTAGCACAGCGATAGCAGGTAGGATTGGAGCAGTAGCTCAGTGAAATGGAGCAAGAGGTAAATGGCAAACAGCTTACTTGAAGAGTCTGACTCTGCCCTTTGCAGTGGCAGTCATTTTTCCATTCTCATCTACGGTGAACTGGGCTACCACATTGTCCTGCAGAAATAGCCCCTCAGGATCTTTTTTTGCCATGGCATACCAGGTGCCGCTGTACTGCAAGGAAATAAGAAGGCTGCAGTTAGACCCGGAACAATGGAAACATTATAACCAGACAGTACAGAATAGGGGAGGTGACAGAAGGAAGAGCTTGCAGATCTTTGACACCATGCCTCAAAGGTGTACCTAAGAAACAAATCTAGCTGTTTCAACAACATAAAGCCACCAATACCTCCTAGTGCAGTTATAATTTGTGGAAATATTTACTTTTTTTTGTAATCTTATCTGTATCTGCACGTGTCCAAGGAACAAGGAATACAAAATTTAGTGGGAAAAATTAACAACTGGCAGATCTTGATAGATATATGTATATTTTTTTCCTTGCAATGGTGTCTAAAAACACCAGAGTATTAATTTTTCATGGAAACAACCAAGTCAATACACTCCTTTTGCTCATACCCTACAGTTTGAGACCAGTCTGCTAAACTCAGTTTCTGCAGTATTCCTTTATCAGATGCCTCAGGATCCAGCATCCTGTGGAAGTGTGGACATCACACACTTCCACTATTTCTCAGTATTACAGTCTGTGTCTTTGAAGCATGAACACACTGGTGCTACTGAATGCTGAATTCTGTAGCCTGGAAAGAGGATTTATGCAAGACAACACAGATCCAGGAGAGTAAAGAAGATTTACCCTGGTCTTGTCGAAGTTCTCCTTGACTTTGAAGCTGCTTACTCGGCAGTCCCGCTCCGCAGTGCTGCTGCCCAGTAAGGCCAGTGACAGCAGCAGCAGCCAGGGCAGAGGTCTCTCTGTGTGGGCCATCCTGTCCCTGCAGCAAACAGAGAATAGCATCAGAAACAGGCTCTGTCACACAAGTGAAGGGAGGAAGGCTGCCTTGACAGGTCGCCAGGGCATCATGCAGCTTTCCCTGATGCATGTGCAGGCAAGGCACCTGGCTGTCCCCAGCCCACAACAGCAGGGTCCCTTACAGACAGTGCTGATCCCTGGAGCCTCTTGAGACCCCAAGTGTTGATGGTGGCAGCAGTGCCCAGACAGGGAATGCTTTATGTAGTCCTGGGGCTTTCGCAACCTGCTGAGCCACAGAGCCAGCTTTGGAGAGCAGAGCAGGGAGGCGGGCTGATGGATGCTGCGGCCTGGGGCCCCTTCATAAACAGCCTCTTGCATAACACCCATGGGCTCAGGTGGTCTTTGACCCTGATCTGCAGCCAAGCAGGCACTAGGAACAAATGCCTCTCTTTGCTTTTCCTAACCCAAAAGCAGAGCTCACATCTGGGATAAGGGATGTGCACGTGTGGGGAGAACAAATGGAATGAGAGGCATCCCACCTTTGTAGGGGGAGAGTGAACTGCCTCCACCTCCTCTGTGATTTTACACACTGCAGTCCAAAATCCATCTTACCCAATATGCTCAACCCAGTTACAAGGTGCAAACTTGTTTCCTCCACCTCCTCCCCAAAGTCCTTTCCTCTTTTACCCTGATAAACAGTGGCAAATATAATACTTGAAAGTTTCTGCTCATGTTTCTGAAAGCCTGGTCATGCCAGAACCTCCTCAGGTCCTCATGACTAGTTCCCTCTTGCTTCCAAAAGGCTGTTTTGGGTGCTAAATCATCTCCTGAGCAGCTCCCAGCAAGAGGAATTGGGGCCCTGCATATCCTCAGGATGATGAAAGAGCCTTTTTATGTGGTAGCAGGACTTAAGTATGGCCTGCAAATACCCAAATGCATGTACACACCCCATCTGGCCATTTTGACATTTTCAATCAGATATTCCATAATTTCTATTCTGTTTCTGGCAAACTGTTTTCAGTTATATAAACCATTATTTTCTCCTGTCCAGGCAAGTTTTGCTGCCTCTCAGTCAATATTTGTTCCCTAGTTTCAACATCTTTAGGAAGCATTAGAGAAAATCTGTTAATTATTTTCTAGGCCTGTAACCAGAGCAGGATAGGAATGATTGTTACTAAGAGAACTAATTCACCTACTTTTTTCACCTCCCAGTTTTTTTAAAGAATAAAGGCAGAAGCCTGTTATTTGAAAGGCCTGGGTTCATTACTTTAAAAATCAAGTAAAAAATATAATTTAAATACAGAGATACCAATGCAGTATAAAAAAGTACTTCAGTAGCCAAGGTACAGCTTTAACCAATTTATTCAGTACGGCCTTTCCCAGAAGTCTACTTATCATTCCTTTCATATATTCATAAAAATATTAGACTTTTTCCTATTGCTGTCCTTTACAATCCCTTCTGAGATTTAATGCAAACAATCTGATTGATTTATCTTCCTTTTCTGCTTTACATTGGAGGCTTTTTGCACACTGAGTATGTTTTGTTCACTTTCTCAAACATCTATTGCTCAGGGCTGTTCCATGTCTGCCTTTGATTTCTTGGATAACATCAGACACTAAAAATTCCACTATGTTTAATATTAAGCTTCTATTTGGGGTAAAGATCATATTTAACACAGGGAACCAGAAGGTTGTATGCATATTAATTGTCCTGAAACTTTCAGTGGTAGCTTTCAAATAAGTCAACATTTCCATTTTTAAGTTGAGATTTTCAAATTTGCTAATTTCTACAGAGACTGAAGAGAAAAAGTAACCTATACTCTTCTGGTGACTTTCAGAATCTTGCTCCAGTCTGTGGAAATGGTGATACCAGTGATATATATACATTTTTTATAAAACCTTTACAAACCACTCACTGGGCTTAATATATGAATTCATCATATGAACAAGATCAAAATCAACATGGATTTTCTTTGTTCAGTGTCTCACATGACTGATAGCAATAAGATGGATTATAGCTTAATTAATAACCTTTGAATCTATTATTTTATTTAATACCAAAGAAAACAATTTTTTCTTTATTCTTCGCCAATTTGTGAGCTATTATCATTTCTCCTAAGTTTGTCCTGTTCAAAAATCTGTGTAGTGCTTTATACTACCAGAGAGGTTCTTGCAGGATCAAATCTATTCCTATAAAGTTTTGTCAATAGCATAATTATCTATGAACTTTTCAAAGGAGTCTACAGTCACTCATCCAGATAAGTCAAAACCTGCTGAGATTTGACCAACTCTGAAAATCTAGGTCAGTGTTCCTGTTATACATACTGCTGTTGTCAGAAGATTTACAGACAGAAAATGTAACCAGGCGTCAATGAAATAAAAATTTACTTCTGTTAATAAGTTTTAATAAGATCAGTTCTAAATGTGTGCAAGAAATATTATAGTCTCTTAAATGAATCTGATACTCTCAACAAATTAAATCAGAAACATGTAATTTTGTATAAGCCATGGCGCAACATTTCTTTAATTGTGTACCTCCACTGATCTCTGCCATAATTGCCAGGTGGTGCCTGACAGACTTAAAAATAACTTCCAACTCATTCAGGTCCTCAAGTCTGAGATCTCTACAAACTCTAGACAATGCCCGAGAAAACTCTTTTTTTGACCTGTTATCATAAGGAATTTGTGGCAGTGCAGCTACAGTGAAATCACACCGGTATTTCCCAGTCAGATTTCGACAGCTGCAGAAGAGAAGCTGGGCAAGTCAGTACGACATGAAGGTTACACAGGGAGTTTGGCTCTCTGCGTCCTCTGCTTTAGCTACATCTCCAATACTGCCTACCTGAGACACACTTTACATTGATGAAGTCCTTTCAGAGTTACAGCTGAAGCACTGCATTGGTTCAATGGGATAAGGTTTTTAGGCAAAAAGGCTGCTCTTTTGTTGGTTATGTCTAGATCAGGGTGTGTTGGAGGAGGAATGGAAGGTTTCTAGCAGACAAGCATCGCTATGGTAATTCAAGGGTGAACTCTTCCTCAGTCCTAAGAGATACAGCAGTGCCAGCAGAGCTGTGTAAACTCATAAAGAGTGTAAACTTTGCCTCAGTCAAATGTCACTTGGATTGATTGGGCTCTGGGTTTGCTTGAGAAATGATGTCAGTGAGTGATCCTCATCCAGACCTAGATATTTACCTTGCAGATTTATACTTCTCATGCAAACTGAAAGGAATTTGGGCCAGGATTTCAATTGAATATGAGAGGAATATGCATAGACCAAGTCAATGATATCCAAGGATTTCTAGGTTCTGGGAAAGCTCAGACAATTACATTTAAGAGAGTTATTAAAATATTGATAACATAAGTTTCCTGTGTGACTTCTGATGCCTGAGGCTGGCACCATATTATGAATAGTACAGAAATTTTTTTAAAAGTCACTGTATTTTTTGGAACTATATTTAATGAAAGGAAAAGAAGGTCTTCTACCTTTGAATTCTGCCAAGAGCACAGAAAAGGGGCTAACTTCTAGCAGTTATCCTGTGACTGGATTAATTTCTACATTAATAGCATGTAAAATTCTGCATTATTTTGAATTAGGTATAGCAAGGGAAAAAATACCAAAGGAAATGGCTGGAAAAAAATGTTCATTGTAGGAATTATTTTATCTTTATTTATGACTTTCAAAAAAAAGGAAGAAACAAGAGTCAAATTACTGTTTAAAACATTTTTAACACTGCAGATTTCAAGCTTTACATATTAAAAGAAGTAAAATTTTATTTTTGTTCACAAGAATAAGTTTAGCTCGTAGGAGAAAGTTGACTCAAAAACTGCTAGTAGGAAATGGACCATTCATTTCCAGACTATACATAGATTGAAAGAGTTTTTGCTGTCTTCTCTTGATTATTTATTTATAGAATGCCATTCACAAACATGGGTATCCATTAAACTCTGAGGCAGATTTTGCAGGCGAATGAATGACCACTGTGTGCACAGAGCAGTGGATGCAAGTGTAGCCACTGTCCTGTGAAACCAGACTCATATCAACAACAAATGGCACGAGCTGAGCCAAGGAGCTCCGCGTACTTTGTAAGGGACTACTGTGTACACTGTCGCCATCACAACTGTTCCTCTTGGTGGCAGTCTGAGTACAGAGGTCAAGGACAGAATGGAATAGAAAAGGTTGCCCTTTGCTCCATGCCAGCCTGTGTACTACCTGTTTTTGTAATTTAATGACGCGACATTTTGTTTAGGGAGTAAATTTACATTGAACTTTTTACAAATAGTATTTACTAACAAAACTAGTTTAAAATGGTACCTCTATTTTCTTTACAAGTCTTTCTGAGGGTTGTGATTTTGAATTGAGATTTTTTTCTGGGCATATTACTAAAATGGAAACAATTTGAAACAAAGATATAAAGTTCTCCAACAGGCTGGCCAGCCACGTGAGAAGAGCTCTAAATTATAAATGATGGAAGACATAATGAAGTGAGTCCAGCAAAGAACCACAAAGATCACAGAGCAATAAGAGACTATGACAAAAACAGTGGTTGAGAGAGATGGGACTGTTCAGCCTGAAAAGAAGGTTTGGGGGATCTTAACAAGGGTATACATATTTGGCAGGAGAGCATGAAGAAGACAGTCAAAACCTCCTCAGCAGTGCTGAATAACATTCTCAGTAATAAAAACTTGTCAGGTAACCTAAGATCACCAGGGAGTAAATGTGAGAATAGCTGAGATTAAAAAGCTGCTGCCTTTTGCTGTAGTCTGTATACTAAAATTCATGCCAAGCTATGAAGAAATCCATGCTTTTGATCAAAGCTGCAGTGCATCTGGCAACCCAGGTTAACCCCTTCACACTAGACTGGCCATTTACTTCAGGAAATCTCCCCTAGAGTCTATAGTCTCTGTTGATTGCTAATTTCATGATCCCCCAGAGCTAATAATTGGTAGTTTTAAGAGAACATAAACATTTAAACCACGTGGAAAAAGCAGTTAACTTACCATCTTCAGGGTTTATATTTTTAAGATTATTTTTGTAAGAAAAGGGATAGAGAATTATTGTAAAAGAAATATGAATTCAAGGATATTTATAAGGGTTCCCAGAAGATACCAAGTCAGAGACACCAAAACATTTCAGTGCCAAAACCTAGCTATGTTAGGGGTGACACAGTACCTGTTGTAAAAACCTACAGGATCCATTCTCATAACCGATCCATTTAGAAAAAAAAATTCTGAATATTAATTTCTTGGATTATACATATGAATCTCCAATGTCCAGGCAGTGACCACAATATTATCCACATCGAAAGCCATGCAATTGAAATAAGCACATTTGAGCTGTGTTTTTTCAGAAAATCTTAACTGAATAAACCACATTAACTGCTATCAGGATGGGCAGAGATGTTGAGATACAAACACTCAGCTGAACTGGGAAACCTTATAAATGCCTTTGACATTTACATGCTGCTTGAATCTATTTAAATAACCACGTCTGTCAGTTATCCTTCTTAGGAGTTTCCATGTATCACAAGGGCTCAGGAATGGTCTACTACTAAGAACTACTCCATAAATAGTTTGATTTCTGTAGGTACTATGAACGTCAAAGGCAAATGGCATCATGTGCATTAAAACCACAAAACACGCATATTTCTGAGAGTCTCTGAAATTAAATTAAGTTTAAATATAAATGTGATTAGGTTTAATAAAGATAAAATGTTCAATACTGTGGGGAAAAAGGAGAGTAAAGAAGATAGAACAGAAAATAAATGTCATATTCCAGCAGAGAAACTTTAAAATTCATTTCAACATTTCAAAGAGAACTTCTATTGGTTTCTGATACTTCTTTCCATGTCATTTCACACTTAACAATGCAAGAGTGCAATTTTAAGAGTGAATCTAAATTAAGGAAACTACAATAAGAATTGCTTTTTGATATAAGAATTAGGGAACAGCCCAGATACATCTGAAATATTTTATTACAAAGAAAATGTATCACCTTATAGTAGTACCTTATTTAAAAATTATCTTTATTTGTTATCTCAAAGTGCAAATAATGTAATTTGTCCTTTGCAAAAACAGGTGAGCATGAGGGAGATTTGGTGAAATCATGATAAACATTTTAGGTGATCTTGCACATAGAAAAAAATTATAAGAAAATTATAGCAAATTTTTTCGTTCACAAAAATGTAAACCCCCCAACCTCCCTGTCCGCAAAGAAAATGGTATCACTTGGTCAGGTCACCTATATTCACTTACTCTCCCTCCAGAGAGTGACATGCCGCTCTATTTCACTGAGTTAATGTGATCACAATATAAAGAATTGATGTTTGTAAAACTTATTTCTCACATATGAGAGAGATGAATGTGTAAGCCTTACATAGAAGTAAATGTTCTAGAATGTTTTGTCTGGGCATGAGGTAGATCCTCTATAGACCGCTTCTACTTCAAAGAAACTACTATGTGGATGTTCCCAATTCAGTAAAAAAATATGACTGAACGCATAATGCAAAAGAATGTTACTATTCCCTCATATTATTTCATTGAGGCTCCTCAAAATCCTCTTCTTTTAAAGTACAGTGTGAAAAGTAATGAGCTAGAAATTAGGAAGATGATGAGAAATAATTTAACTCTCTGTACAATTGCATATAAAATTCTTTTACAGTCTCTACTGCTTTTGTGCGTATTGATCAAATCATGAAACTACTAGAAGACTAAGATATATACGTGCCTTTCTTCTGCTGTTTTCTTGTGAACTCTGTGTGTGTACAATGGTGAGAACACTGCTGTGCTGCCACAGGTTCTCATCACCAGGTCATCTGTCAAGAAGATGCTGCAAACACACACACCCACCAGGGAGGGGCCTGTCCCCCAGGCTGCTGGGGGCAGCAAGAGAAAAGGAGCCAGGCCAAAATATGTTTGTAACGTGCTGATTTTCGTGCACATTTTTAAATCTGTAGAGCATTTGCAGTCTGGCAAGAATTAGTGTCATACACAGTGTTTCATATCATGGTCAGAGGGAAAAGTAATGTTAGGTGTCATTGCACGTCTATCAGGGACCCGTCATTTGTGCTCGAGAGTATCTCGAGGGTTGCCCATGTTGATTCTTTTAGATCTGTTGATACAAACAAATGTTGACACACTGCGGCTTCTGGCAGACAGATGATATTGTACTTGGCAATTACTCTTTACAAATTAAGAATTGCCAAAGGGTGTATGTTTTCTGCTTACACCAAGAATCTCTCATTGCTTCTGATCTATGTGGATGCCATAAACAGAACTGAGATTAATCGCATTGCAGTCCTTCTACTGTGCTGGAATTCAGATCTGTTTCAATGAACGCAGATCATTTATTGTCATAGCTGGCACTTAAATTCAGCCTTCTCACTCATGTAGCCTTGGAATGTTTGCTCCTCAAATCACACTTTCCATCATTCCTTTTCCATTCATATGTGCAACGTTGAACTTCTAATGGTAGGAAACTTTAAACATATATAACCATATATTTGTATCTATATATATATATGGATATCCATGGTATATCTAGGACCAGACTCAAGATTCCCTCTTTGCCTAATATTTGTCAGTTATTATCCTTTTTGTGCTATTTAATAGAGCAGACATCTCAAAATTTTTCTAAAGAAAGTGTAGACCCTGACTGGATATTTATACATTAAAAAAAAAAAATTTACTGTTTTCTTAACTCAGTTTGAATTTAATAAGTTTTTGGATTTTATTCTTTATTTTGTCTCTCTCTTTTTGAAGAAAAAAAACCCAACAGAATAAGCCATATCTGGCTGTGCTAAGTCAGATTCTAGCTCCTTTATTCCATCTTCACCTCGGTAAATCATTTGAGCACTTGAGCAAGCTCAGACTTCTGTAAGGCCTTAAGGATTTCACCCATTTTATTCATGTATAGCTGCATAATTATTTACTTTTAGTAATCCAATTTCTATCATCTCCTGACTATTGCAAGGAAAACTAAATTCTACAACTTAAAAGATTTCTCCATAACATTCTATTTTCCTGCCCTTAAGTACCTCTCACAAATACACGTGTGTACATCTGTGCACGTGTATAGTGTGGGGTATCTGGGTGGAATTCCTCACATGAAGTTTTAATAGGAAATTCTGTGTGCACAGTACAGTATATATACTGTGAATGAAGGAGATAACATACAGGTATATATATCTACACGTTAGACAATTTTATAAGAATTAGTTGGTTAGTTTAAAATGCTAAAATGACTCCCTGAGGATTTATGAGCTAAGAATGCTCAGGGGTTTAGTGTCCTGACATCTCTTTAATTAGCAGTCTCCAAGATCTCACACTAAGAAGATGCTAAGCCAGTGCCTTCTGTCATATCTCAAGAGTATCAGAAGGCTTGGAAGCCACAGAGGAAGATGAATGTATTATATCTGTGAGCTATACAATATGTACAAAGTACATTTTTCTTATTAGTAACAGGTTAGGACTTCTTGCTACCATTCCTGTTTTGATGGTGATGCAGTTCTAAAAGAAATCCTAAGAAAAATCCATCAAAAATGGGTGAGGTAAATAAAGATGCCGTTGAAAAATACTTGGAGAACAATCCCCAGTTTGCCAAGGAGTATTTTGACCGAAAAGTGAGACCAGAAGTGCTGGGAAGTATCTTTAATGTGAAGCCTGGAGATGTGAAGGAAGGAGTCAGCTTCAAAGACATGTCCCGTCTGGAGGAGTGTGACATAATTTTTGAGTTGGTAACAGAAATCCAGGATGAAGCATGCGTTATGGAAAAGATCGTGCACAAGTCCTTACAGAGGCTGGCACAGCTGCTGGCAGCTGATCGGTGTAGTTTGTTCGTTTGTCGTTCCCGAAATGGTATTCCAGAGGTAGCCTCCAGGATTCTTGATATCACTCCAACTTCCAACTATGAGGAGAATTTGGTGAAACCAGAAAATGAGACTGTTTTTCCTCTGGATGTCGGGATAGTGGGATGGGTTGCTCATACCAAGAAGTTTTTTAATATACCTGATGTGACAAAGGTAAGTGACTTCTCTTGGGGAATTGGGTTCTGTGCATTTGCTTACTTAGCTTCCTGCCCAGGGCTTGAGGTAAAAAGTCGTTCTTCAGAAAAATCTCAGAGACAGAAATCCAGACCAATCGCATGAGAAAAGCATTGGTGGAGATCGCTTAAAATCCAGTAGAACCACATCATGTTGCCTAGTTAGGTGTTTTCAGTGTCCTTAAAGTAGTTGTAATGTCAATGACAATATTAAGGGAGGAGAATATTAGATTAATAGAGACCATTAAATACCTGAGTTTCTGGTGAACAAGGCAGGTTTGTATTCTGTTTACCAGTATGGGCTTGCAAGTATTCTCTGTTATCATTCCATGCTGCTATGCATGCATCTCTGAATCATTTAATTTGCAGTTTTTCTAATGAAGATATATCCTTATTAGTAAGTGAATGAGGACAGATGAAGATGATGTCAACATACATGTCAGTGTTTGATTTAAAATGGGTTTGATTTCGTGTATGTCTGGATCCAGGGCTCTTGTTCAGAACCATTTTCCATAGAAGAAAATTAATGAGTCAGAGCTGTTCTGACATTTTTGAAGTTCCTGTTGAATCTGCACTGAATCACCTTCTTTCTTTAAGGTGCTGATAAGAGTTTATTTATAATATTATTTATTCATTTTATTTACATCTTTATTATTATTATTTATTATAAAAGTTAATTAAAATGATGAGTGACCTAAAAAAAGTTAAACACTCATGTGTGAGGTCTGCTTTAGAAACTGCTCTGAAATACATGGGATATGTAAATATGCTTTGAATTTAAAGATTACTTTAAAAATAACTAACCTTGCATCATCAAGTGCTGGTATCTTCATTTCTTTTTAGTCCTGTGTGGAAAATCTGAACGTAATCAAATGATGCTAAGGTAATTGCCAAGATGACAGTCTGGATTCTCAGTATTTCCTATACAGTCAATTTAAAATTCCAGAATATTTTAGAGATAGAAACCACCTCAGTGTCCTAAGCTCCATGTAAAAAATGAAAATATTTATCCACTGCAATTGTCTATGTTTTCCAGGAGGTAAACAAAAAAAAATATATTTTATCATGCTAAAAGTTATAAAGGACTACTTTTAAAGCTCAGAAACAAATGAATATTTATATATAAGAAAAGAACCTTCCAATATATAGTAAACTGCCTCAGATGTAAGTAGGAATCACAGAGGCAAACAGAAGACTGACTGATTTGAGAAAACAAATTAGTTGATTTTCAACTGACCACTAATATCCTTTCTTCAATGGTTGCTGTTCTGACAAGAAGTGTGTGATTTACTGCCTCTTACCACCATGTGGGGAGATTGGAGGATAATCCGTCCAAGTTCATAAGACTGATTACATGAGAAAAGATCAGGAGGATCAAGAAAGATGTGCCTCCTATCAGACACTGCACTGCTTCTTAGTATCATTATGTGAGAGGTGCCCAGAGCAGGGCTAACCAAATACTTCTATGTTTGCAGTAGGATTTGTTCAGAATTTTGTGACGAATGTCATTTGAATATGCTTAAGTAAGAGAACTTTTCTGTCCATCTGATCCTGCTAGGTGTTTTGCGCTCATAAATTAATTTATGTCAGCTGAGTATTCTTTATTATTCAATCATTCTAGGGTAATCTTTATTTAGGCACCCATTTACTCTCTTGGGACTACTGAGGTCTATGCCTTTAGGCACACATTTAAAAATGCAATTAAACTATGGGCCCATTAATCTATTTTTGGTAGCTAAACATCATCAGAATATTGACATTTTATTAGTTTATTGCAAAACTCCTGGAGACTTTTCTGGGAGCAAGATTTGATATTCAAAAACAACTCTAAAAATCTAAAAAATGTCAGCATTTTCATTCTATGTGTATAAAAAGCCAGCGTCCAAATCCACACTCCTCACACAAGCAGAGCTCCCAGTTATGTCACCAGAATCTTTATCTCCATAGCAAATCCAGAACTGCTGCTTGAGTCAGTCACATTTAAGGAGTATGATTAGTCCAAGGCAGCAGAAATATGCAGCCACTGAAGACTTTATCACATTTTAGAAAGGATATTTATTTTTCAGTTCTCTACATATACACTTCAGTCAAACTAGATTGTCTGCTACCCAAATTCTGAACAAAAAATGACAAGCAGAGTTAAGCCAGAGAAGAATTTTGCCCCCACTGCCTTTTCAGAATACAAAATGCACAATGATTACTTCTAGTTTGCTGTAGTACTTTAAAAATGTCATGTCTAGCCACTTTCTACTGTTGACACAGTCCATATCCAAACAGCATAGTGTTTTTTAAGTCTTAAGTACATGACAACATTGACAAACCCACGGTGTGACATTTTCATGCATCAATCATCACCCCTTTATAACAAAAGTAAATGCAATAAAAGATCACAACAGCAATAAATCATTGGGGAAAAAAATTGACTCCACTTTTAGTGCCTGGTAACCAGTTCTTTAGGGATTATCTCCTTCTTCAACCTGGAAAGGTACCAATAAACGTGAGGAAGCTCCTCATCCTGACTAATGCTCCAGAAAAGAAAAGCAGAGGAAAAGATACAGACCTTCGATAATTAACTTAGTAGTCAGAACAGTCTCCTCCCCACAAGATTGTGGACCTGTTGACTGTGAGAGCTAATAGCATTTAATCCAGGATTTAAGTGTTGTGAGCAACAGGAGGCCAGGCAGGACCATTACCCTCATAATTTGTCTCACATTATTCACAGGATCTAGCAGAGTATGTGCCTCAAATATTAAAAAGTAAAATAATAGGCTGCAAAAAATTTGGTATGTCCATTAATATTCTTTAAACAGTAACTGATAACACAGACAACATTATAAAGGAGAGTACAGTTACCTTACATTTTTCTCCAAGGCATTATTTACAAATAAAACTAACAGCTAAAAAATAGCTCTAAAAGGAGTGTGTCTTTTTGGGGAATCAAAATCTCACGTTCTCAGCTTGTAAGAACCAATAATAAAGACTTTATATATTTGCTTTAATCCATAACCTATTTAAATTATTGCACTGTTCCTTTCAATTCAGAGGTATTTGAAGACAAGGATTTAATTAAGAACTGGAAACTCAAAAAATAATATTCTTCATTTTAGTTGAGTATAAAATTATAAAAATGGTGAAAAAATGCTTCAAAAGAAGTGAAGACTTTTGGATTAGATCTATAAAGGGGCTGAAATGTTTTGGTGCTGAAATAACCAGCCGTCATTTTTAGAGGTCCTGCATTGGAATTCACAACCCCCAGTGAAGTGAAGAAACAAGAGACCATGGGAGATTCCAACTCAGATTAAGCAGCCAGAAGAGTGATTGTTGTGGCACCTAATTTAACCACTGGAAACCTATGGTACAAATCAACTTAAACACATCTTCAAGTTGCAAGCATTGGTATCATCCCTTCGTAAGCTGATCCAGCTTCAGAACAGCAGCTCTACTCTGTAACCCAAGGGTGGGAGAGACTTTAATTCCAGGCCTGTCTAAACTGATAGGAGTTTCGGATTAATGTGGATGTTCTGGTCCCCAGACCCCAGGCTGTCTGAGGTAGCTCTTTGCATGGGAAGAATATGCACTGTAATTATTAATGTCTGCTCCTTCATTTTATCTTATCTTGATAATAAACACCAGATTGTCAGAAACCTATACTCAATAAATATTAACTGGAAAAATGGAAACATGTCCCAATCTTCTACAATGGCAAAAATTTAGTCAATTTACCAGAAAATATTTTAATGCTGGAACAAATTTGCATAAATTGTGCCTTCCAGAACAAAACCCCAACCAACTCCTTCCTCAATTTACTATTCTAAGAGGAAAGCTCCCAAAACTGAAGAAAAAAAGTACATTAAAAATTAAAATTAAAATCTCCCTTTTATCTAATTTTCTTGTTTTATGCAAAAACCCCACTTAATATAATAAAAATTCAGTTTCAAGAATTTGCAAAATAGTCGCTACATATGGCAAATTGCAAGGAGGCATTTCAGTGACATAATTTAAAAAGTCAACCCCCAAATTCTGTTAAGTATATATTAATTTCTCCTTGATTCAGTTTCAGAACTCTAGTGATGTTGACAATAACAAAGTCAATTGGTTCTGTAATGCTAATAAGTTACATCTTAAAATTAAATTTACATCCCTGACCATTTTGGAGTGTGGCCTAAGAAAGGGCTGACTCATTTAGCTAATTGGGTTTCATTTTCGGTCAGATTGATGACATTTTTTAGATGATGGTAGGTTCTTTTTATTTTCTGTTCATACTCAATTATATCATTATGAAACAAAAACATTTGTGAGTTGAAATTAAGCTAAGTAGAAGTAATAGATGAAGTGGTATAGTGCATCAATACCACCTATCAAGTGGTTAAAATCCTGAGAAATCTGAGCCAATGCAAGACAATCAGTGGAAGAAAATATCAGGAAGAGAAGAAAATACTATAGAACTACCAGAAAGAAAACCAGAAACATGCGGAGATAACACAAAGAAATATGTGCAGTCTGAGCTCATTTATCCAACACAGAACCTCCCACCCAATATGAGCAAAATAGCCATAACTGCAAGGGGTCACAGTAACCCCTTCTTCCTCTGTGCTTTACAAGGGAAAAGAGGTGGAGGAAAACAGGCATCTGCTATCTTGGCCCTATCGCCTCACCTGCAGGATCAGGTCTATACCTTGTTGTGTCGGGTCCCTTCAGCCACAGGCAGCACTGCAGGAGGAGGTGCTGGAAAGCTGCCTGGGAGAAAAGGACTTGGCGGTGCTGGTCAACAGCAGCTGAACGTGAGCCAGCAGTGCCCAGGTGGGCAAGAAGGCCAAGGGCATCCTGGCTTGGATCAGAAACAGTGTGGCCAGCAGGACCACAGAGATTGTTGCCCCGTACCAAGCACTGGTGAGGCTACACCTCGAATCCTGTGTCCAGCTGTGAGCCCTTCACTACAAGAAACCTATTGAGGTGCTGGAGCATGTCCAGAGCAGGGCGACAAAGCTGAAGAAGGATCTGGAACACAAGTCCTATGCAGAGTGGCTGAGGGAGCTGGGGTGTTGAGCCTGGAGAAAGGAAGGCTCAGAGGGGCCTCATCAGTGTCCACAAATCCCTGAAAGGTGGGGGTCAGCCTCTTCTCCCAACTAACAAATAATAAGATAAAAGGAAGTGGCCTCAAGTTGTGCCAGGAGAGGTTTAGATTGGATATTAGGAAACATTCCTCTATCGAAAGGGTTGTGCTAGCTGGTCCTGCTAGTGAGGTGCTGCTGCTGACTTGCTGCAAATCCAGGACATTTTGCATCTCTTAGGGTCTATCTAAAGAATTGGTCATTGTACAGTAAATGGCTTGGTATCTCAGCTTTAAATGGAGCTAGTAGGAAATGCCTGCAAATGTCCTACATTTAGAGAGTTAGCAGCAGATTTCTTTTCTGTAATTTCTCTTTTAAAGTCTATTTTGTGATTTCACTGAGAGCTGAAAGTCCAAAACATTGCTCTAAAAGATAGTTTGATTCACAAGATCAGGCTCAAGTAGACTGTGTCCACATTCATGCAGTCGTGGAAGCACCAAGATGTTCTTCTGGCTCTGGTAATGCAGACTACATTTCTTGCTTATTTGTTTATGAACATGATTTTTTAGATATTGTGAAAAGTGATTTTCTTTGGAAAAAAGAAGGAGCTTGTATTCCCAAGCAAAAATATTTTAAAAACTCTGTTGGAAACAAAGACTTCAAAACTCCTAGCAATTATGTATAAAATACTCAATAATGAAAAGCCCAATACGAAGCACAATTTTTTGCTTGTATATGCAAATCATGTGAGACAGGAGTCTTTGTATGCACTGTGGGAATGCTGCCAATGCATTAAAAGGTATTTTTATCTTTCTACTTTGCACTATCTAGGCACAGGTTGGCTAGTGGTTACTGAACTTTCTGTTTATTAATAGAGACTTGTATTAAAATTTTTCTATCCTCTGCAAAAATTGCATGACCAAAGTGCTTCTTCTGAACACTTCTGAACACCACTGCTTGTACCTTTATTCTGGAGTTATTAAACAGAGTAAGACACAGCAGCTGAATGCTGCTGATTCAGCTCGTTTGGTGTCTACAGATCCCTTTTAAGTATTCAGAAATCCAGGAGTGTCTGGAATTTTTATTTAATACTTCATAGCAGAATGCAGTACCCTAAAACCAGGAACCTAGAGCTAGATGCTCTTAGTGACGCAGAGGGACTACAAAACAGTGTCACAATATCTGTCGGATTTACTGTATTTTCAGTGGCTAGAACAGTCAGGAGCCCAAAAACTGGAGCTCAAAACCACACCCAAGTCCAGAATGGTTGTGTCAGTAGGTAATACATCCCACAGAAAACCGAGTATTTCCATGTTATAACATACTGGTTTAGCAGGCTGCAAGACAGGATTTGATTCTCACACAGAAGAGACAGATTGCCTGGCATTTTCTCTGGATGTTAAATGAGATACTCCTATACCTTTCTCTGAGAAAAACAGAAAACAACTCAGGGAGTTTGTTGGAAGTAGAGAAAGCATCCCCTTTTTTCATGGAAAATATATTCGAAAGTGGCTAAACTGTCCAGGGACCCAAACACAGCCTAATACATTGAATGAGATTTATGGGGATGACACAGGCTGTCCTTGAGAGACAATTCTCTGTAAGAGACCCCAGGGCATAAATACAATATTTAAGAGTTACCTCCAGACATTTAATTTTTTTCACCGAAATGCAGCCCTAGAAGGAAATCTAAAATGCAAACATAAAAGATGGACTGCCTAAAGACTATGAAAAACAAGGAAAAAACCCGAACCCTAATATTTTGATGACATAATAAAATTCTGTCTTTCTTGTAGAGTTGTATATGCTATAAATTCAACATGTGCTAGAAACAGTTGCCAGAGGGAAGAGCGGCAAAAGGAAATTAAGAGGAAAAATCTAAATAATAGACAATTCTAGTTCTGGCATTTCCAAGCATTGTCATGCTTGATTTTATAACCTACAAAATGCTTATCTGTTTGGGGTTTTGTTTAAGCAGATTTATGTATAATCTATGAAATCTGGAATTCCATTATGTGGCATGCTGCAACATTCTTCAGCCTCTCAGCAAGGAAGACACCTTGGGATGCAACCACGCAGATCTCAGCTGCCTAAGCTAGTGCAATAATAAACAGCAGTGATGTTTGCCAGCTCTAGTGATAGACATGCAGCATAAGTGGATTCACAAATATTTTCTAATTGCAGGGGACTGGTAAGGTTTGGGAATCTTAGTTCTGGGTGAATGTCCTGAAAACAGGACTCCACTGGCCTCACTTTGGCCAGCTGCTGTTCCTACCCATGATGTTAACATGTGGCCTGGCTTTCCCTGGTTACCAGGCAACTTCCTGCCTCTGGATATCCTCATTTAGCACCAACTGCTCATCACCCTGGGAAATCAGAACCAGGCCTGCAAAAGGAAATTCATGGAGACTCTGCTATTGACTGTATACCAGGACTTGGGTGCTCAGCTCTCTGAAGAAGTTTGAGTGCTGTTATAGTAAAATGTGAGGGGATGAAAATGGCTCTGTGAAGACAGAGTCTAGCTATTTTAGCTGCTTAGTAGAACCAAGGCACTTCTCAGTACAAAAGGATCAACAGATTTCAAACCCTCAACTCATAATTCACCTCATTCAGATGTATTTTCTTAATAACATAACAAAATATAACAACCCTTGACAAACGGGTTTCTCTGAAAATGTTTAGATCCCTTTCTTTTAAATTAAAGAGAACACTAAGTCCTTTCAAGAAAACCCCAAGAATTTCTTTGATATGAGGAAATAAAACAGTTGTCCATGAAGAATGAACTAGCTTCCCAGTATTTTTCACATATAAAAAATTAAAATAATAACGTTTGCTAAACCCTCCTCAGCGTTTGGTTTTATGGATGAAAATGTAAATGTGGGGTAGTTAATTGTGGCTCATTCATTAGTCACATGGCCTTATTCCCACAGGATCACACACTCAACAAAAGCAGCTCTGGTCCTATATCTTTCACCAAAAGCGTGTAGAGCTGGGAGCAACAGGGATGGGAGTGTGTCAGACAGGAAGGAATAAGAAACAGGTCAGCCAGATGAATACTTGCTGGGGATGTTTCTCTGCCATAAATAGTTTTAGCCAGGACAGGTGGTACTTTTGGTGGTGTGAGGGAAATGTATATTGAATTTTATTTACAGAAATAATTAAATAACAATAAATATTAACATAGCTATGAAGTAATTCTCTAACACATAAGCCATATATGTTAGATTCATAGGTAGTCACAAGGTCATATTATTTCACTTATTCTATATTTCCCATATTTTTAATACCTCAGCATTATAATAAAGAATTGCATAGAACTTGGTTTCAGAAGCTTTCTTCATAACCAATGCCTTGGTTAAGCTTGTACATGTAGCTCTGCAAGACTGAGTTAAATAATGATAGTGAGTTTTTTTCAAGTATAAACCTACTGCACTGTGAAACAGTGCTCACAGCATTGCAAACATTAGTTATCAAATGAAATGATCATTTGCTCTTGGCATGGTAAGTCACTGTTGTGCATTTAACTTGTGATTTTTTTTCTTCTCTTTCAGAACAACCATTTTTCCGACTTAATGGACAAAAAAACTGGTTATAAAACAGTAAATATGTTGGCAACTGCAATTACACAGGGTAAAGAGGTCCTTGCTGTTGTGATGGCACTCAACAAATTAAATGCCCCTGAGTTCTCAAAAGAGGATGAAGAGGTAAAATGTCACACAATAATATAGCTTTTAGTTCAACAAGTAGTTTGAGTGACTCTATCTCTTAATTTAATACTTTTATCTTATTTTTGATCTTCATCATTTTTAGGTATTTAAAAAATACCTCAACTTTGTATCTTTGATCCTAAGAAATCATCATACGTCGTATCTCTACAATATTGAATCAAGAAAAAGCCAGGTATAGAAGCATTTTTAAATGATAATACTTCATTTTTGTATGAAACAATTATCATTCCCAATGTTTCATATTCTTGCAAGCTTATGGAAATAAGGATACAATCTATTTATTTTTTTTTTTATTTGATAACAGTAGTGCACCTTATAATTTCATTCTGGAATGCCTAGGATTCATATGTTCATGTTTTCTTACTGTTCTGAACAATATGCTCTTTCTCTTTTGTTGTAAATAGGTGCTTTTGTGGTCTGCCAACAAAGTATTTGAAGAGCTAACAGATATAGAACGACAGTTTCACAAAGCACTGTATACTATTCGAATGTATTTGAACTGTGAAAGATACTCTGTTGGTCTGCTGGACATGACTAAAGAGAAGGTAACAACTATTTTTCCTACTTGCTAGAAATGTACCACTCTTAACTTGAAGTCTCCAAGACACAAAGTTACCATGCTTTCTAACTCTTTGGGACAATTTATATAAAATCTAACAATGTTACAAAGATTACACACAAAATATAAGTGTAGCAAAGGATACAACCACAAAAAACATAAAGGCCAACTCTGAAATAATTTCTCATATTCATAATTCCATGTGAGAAAGGGTAAAGGTGCAGGTTTGATTATTGCTTTAGAAATATCTACCTGCTAAAAGAACAATTCAGCTGTACAACTATCTAGAGATAAGACTAGCCTGCAATTTACTGGCAAACATTTCTTGTCTGGAGAATTATTACCCATGTTTTCTTATTATCTGAAATACGACCATAGTAAACTACCTAGAAATAAAAATCGAATTGTAATCCACAGATCTGNTTTTATATTTTTATTTAGGAAGTCAACTTTTATAAGATTATTGACTACCTTTTACATGGACAAGAAGAAATCAAAGTCATTCCGTGAGTATTCACTGGCAGCTTGTGAATGTGTGGTAATTAGATATTGCTGGGATAGAATAGCATGTCTATATTGTAGAAATAAATTAATTTCATTGTCTCTCAAAAGGTCACCTCCAGCAGATCACTGGTGTCTTGTCAGTGGATTGCCAACATACGTTGCTGAAAATGGTCTTGTAAGTTCATAGCAAAACTAAAAACTAGAGTTTTAAATCCTGCAGTTGTTCTTACTGAACAAAAAATCTCCCCAAACCTCCCTAAGACCAAAGTCCTCTACAAAAATACCACGCTGCTTCCAGTGCCTTTGGTTCCCAGTGAAATCATTTAAATCAGTATCCTGGATGGAGACAAGGCCTCAGCACAAAAGGTGAAAACAGCAAGATAATTTCCCTCGGACTGTGGTGATATCAGAGGAATAATATGTGTGTCTGATGTCACTTTCCAGGTGTCCTAAAGGTCACCAAAAAATGTCAAAGTAAGAAAATCATCACATGCAAGCTTTTAATTTTTTATTTCCTACATCTTCTTGCATGATATATGTAAGTCCAAGTCAGAGTGTATGACAGCTATGAGTAACCCTGTGGCATTTTTAATGGAGCCCTTAGTACTCAATTATTTATTTCTAGAAACCCCCATGCCTTTTTAAACTGGAAGTGATTTTCTTAACCCTTATGCTTTTGCACGGTGAGGCACTGAGGGACTTGGCTACAAACATTCAAAAATTATGTCTGTTGGAATAACAACATCTAATTTAAGAGGAACAGTTTTAGTTTCTGCAGCTAGTTAGGATGCTCACTATTGTTAGTTTAGAAAATAAATATTCCTTTAAAAATATTAGACCAAGTTTTGATGCATATTATATTCCATTTTAAAAATGTCTCATTTTCTTTATGCGGCAGATTTGTAACATGATAAATGCACCAGCAGATGAATACTTCTCATTTCAGGTAAATCCAGTGATGTTAATAATTATAAATATTGTAGAAAAATATTCTAGTGCTTACAGTGCTTACCACTAATTGGTTATACAGTTGATTGTATAAATAATTTCTCATTCGATTGTGATGCACAAACAAAATGTTCTTGTTACATTGCCTATATCCATAGCTGTGTAATTACTTTCAAAGGAATACACATTTCCTGATTTTTGGCTTTCCTACAGAAAGGACCAGTGGATGAATCCGGATGGGTTATCAAAAACGTCTTGTCATTGCCTATTGTCAACAAAAAGGAAGAAATTGTGGGAGTTGCAACATTCTACAATAGGAAAGATGGAAAACCTTTTGATGAGTATGATGAACAGATCACTGAAGTAAGCTTAATAGGATTAGAGGGTTTGAGGAGCTATGTGATGTTAATAAAAATATTGCAGTAAAAATTCATTTTTATATGTCAAAAATTTTTCAAATAGGCCAAATTAACATCTAGCCAAATGTCTATCTTCTTCATAATGCAGTTTATTAAGAATGTGAGATTTTATCTCCCTTTATAAAACTGA
>WEIT01021958.1:61337-95283 GCA_013389985.1 Dryoscopus gambensis
CTGATTATTTTGGTACAGGCTCCAAATTTAAAAACATAATACTTGTATGAATTCTTAAATCTACAAAAAGCAATTTGTTCTTTCAACATTGTGGAGTCACAAATTCAAAGGTCTAATATCTTCTGCACTGCCAAGGCTATATGCAAGTGCTTTATCCTATTAAAAGACCTGGAATCCCAGATAGCTAATAGGATAAAGCAGGTGTTTCTAGATCTGATGATTCACAAAGTAATGGCTCTTAAAACACCACTGGTCTAGGTTTCTTTGTCCTTGATCTCAGATCTGCGTAGATATAAAGGAAAAACCCCGTGAGAAGGAAATGGATGATCAGCCTTATTGGTTGAAATATATGCATGCATTCAGTTGTCTTTTTTCTTTCTCCATGAAGTGAAGACCATTTATAGATTACTATGGAGGAAGGGAGTCATTGTGATAATATAAGATATTTTTTGTGTTGCATCAGACTTCCTT
Organism: Dryoscopus gambensis; assembly: GCA_013389985.1. Classification (NCBI taxonomy): domain Eukaryota; kingdom Metazoa; phylum Chordata; class Aves; order Passeriformes; family Malaconotidae; genus Dryoscopus; species Dryoscopus gambensis. The sequence goes on from WEIT01021958.1 coordinate 61,809, forward strand.
GAGTTAATTCTTGTTTGTATTGGAGCACATCCGTTAAAATATAATACTGCTGTCCCTAGGCTTGAGAGAGATGAAGAGTGTTATAGAACAGTTCACTAATAGCACTATTACCAGCTGGGCTATTCAATGTGAATGTATATCACAAATACAAAATAGGCAATTTAATCTGGTTGTGAAAAAGATGAATGTAGCCTTGAGATCAGGCTAAAAGTGGGAGAATCATAGGATTTTATACCAGGAAGGAGAATTTCCAAGGCCCAAGATTTCTAAACTAAGGAAATGTTGAGATGGTCACAACACATTGTGTTGGAATTCAGAGTAGGAATCGCCCAAGGCGTTCGTCAATTCACTTTGAGAAGAAAGCCAGCAGTATCAAGATTCTATTTCATAACTTAATACACATTAGTGTGTACTGACACCTGAGTCCTTTGAAGACATAGTAAGCATATTTCTACTGAAGAAAATTCAAACATCTTTTCCAGCTTTGTTCTTGCCAGAACAACCTTTGTTTTTGATTTTTCCTAACAGAAAGAAGAATTACCTGATCCAAAAGATTTAGAACTGTATGAATTCCGCTTCAGTGACTTCCCTGTTACAGAGCATGGACTGATAACTTGTGGAATACGACTGTTCTTTGAGATAAATGTTGTTGAAAAGTTTAAAGTCCCAGCTGAGGTCTGGTTTATTTTTTCTTGTTTATATTTAGTTTTAAGAAAAAGAAAAATAGCTATTTTTACATACTTTAATCTCACAGTAGGCAATACCAAAAAAATCTTCCATTCTCAATAAAACATTTAAATATTTGTCACAAAAACATAAAATTAATCCTGAATTGTGTAAGATAGATAAGGAATTAAATTCACATGCATTTATGTAAGAAAAATTTGCTGTTCCCATGTTTAATTCAATGAAAAACATTTGTTTTCAAAGAACTTGCACAATTAAGTAATTTAATAGTATGTTCTAGTGATTTAATGGGAATTCCTTTGTTTTGTTTCAATTAACAGCCGTCTTACTCACTTTTGTTTGCAATAGGTCCTTACAAGATGGATGTACACAGTCAGGAAGGGTTATCGGGATATCACTTACCATAACTGGAGACATGGATTCAATGTGGGACAAACAATGTTTACTCTGCTGATGGTAATGTTGCTAATATTAACTTCACATTCATTATTTAGTTTTCTTTCAGCTCCAGATGGAAAATTCAGGAAGACACACACTCAGAGTAATCTGTTTTCTTTTACAGACAGGCAAAATAAAGAAATACTATACTGATCTAGAAGCCTTTGCCATGGTTGCTGCTGCTTTCTGCCATGACATTGATCACAGAGGGACCAATAACTTGTACCAAATGAAGTAAGTATAAGTGATCAAATACATGTAAATGTACTACTTTTAGTGGAAAACAAACAAAAAAAATTAAAACTTGCAAAAATATAATGTATATATTCCATACTCATCTGGCATGAATAAGTAATTATGCTACAGATTTCTGCCCCAGAGGACTTCAGGCAGTTGAAACACAAAGGCAAGATGCAAAGGCAGAATCCCCTGAAGCTGCAATCCATTTTTAAGACTCTAGATTTTTTAAATTCTAGCAATTCTTTGATTGTAGCAGGCAGAGCCTCATGCATATGAGCACATGAAGAAATTAGTAAAGTAAATTAAAATCCCTAACTGGATTACTTTTTCAAGACAGGGCATAAGCACTTTTCTGGAGAGGGATTCAAGATGTGATATAGACAAGGCCCAGTTTAGACGGAGACAGAATTTTTTTCTCTGTTTTCCACTGTATAATTTGACTAGTTCAGTTGTCCCCCCGCCCTCAATTTCCTGACATAAATCCCTTCCTGTGGTGTAATCTCCTCATGTTATACGAAAGTCTGAGTTAACAAGCTTGAGTTGTACCACTGGGTCCACATGCCCAGAAGTTACACATCATGAGGTTAAAGCTTTGCAATTCATGCTCTAATATGTTCTGAGAATATATTCTCAATGATTTCTTTGTGATTTTTACCTTGTTTGTTATGAAACAATATTAATTCATTCAAATTTTGCTTCGTATTACAACATTACCTGTCATGGTGAGACCCACTCTTCCCCTGAAGAGTGAACAACCTACCATTCAGCCTTTTATGTGATCTGTGAGGGCTGGTTTCCATGTGCTAGCCAGAGAATACACGTTTCTCAGAATGACATGTGTACCAGATTATAATTTTCTGATTAGTTTTCACCAACTGTATCTCCAGAGTGATCGATCCTACCCCTCTGACCCTGAATATTCTCCTCACATTCCAGCACTTTCAGTCTGCGTGCTAGAGCAGTGACGCAAAGGGATTTTCTGATTATTCCCAGGGATTCTCCCGGTGACGTAGGAAAGAGAATGACAGATGCTGATTCTTATTCAATGGACTGTGTCTCATCCAAACAAGTTTAAGGGGGGGTTAAATCTTCCCACTGTGGTCTTCCCTAGCTGAAAGCCCTCTACATGAGGTCATACGCAGTAAAGCTATTTATAAAACTTATCAGGCTTTACCACGACAGTCCTAATCACATCAGAAAATACGGGTACCATGTAGCAGTCCACCTTGGGTTATCTGGGAAACAGAGCTATAAGCCAAAGGAAAAAGGAGGAAAACACTCTTCGAAACATGCAGAACTACCTGGACCTCATGTAGGTGGGATAGTTCTCCCTTCACCCCACAACCATAATCTGATGCAGAATTTCCTTGCTAAGCTTGAAGCTTAGTCCAGTGTCAGGGTAATGCTTTAAGATCAGGTAAAACTAAACAAACTTGAGCTATCAGGACTTGTGCTGTCCATGAAATGGCAATTTTGGGGGAGTGAAGTAGCCCAACAGCATTAGAGGAATTAAAATCTATTATACTTTACTTTAGATTTAACTTACAGTTAACTAGAATCCCAGGGCACATGGCCCAGTCATTACAGACATAAAGAGTTCAAAAGCCATGCCACAGAATAAACACTAAAAGATGGATAAAAGATACTTTTAAGGTACACAAAAGGGGCATAGATTAAACCAGCAAAACTGAACATGCAAGATAAAATGAAGGCATATTTTAAATACTACAGTTTTTGAGTTTTGAGGCATCTAAGAATGACTTCAACTTTAGCAGGCACTGAACACCCTAAGCTCTCCAAGTTCTACCATTCTTCAGTCACAAAAATGAAAGGAAGCAAGTTGGGTTTTTTTCTCTGCATCATACCAATAGCTGACGTATAGAGATGACACTATCATACCAATGGTTAATGTATACAGATCAAATTAGTGAACATTCAGATCAGAAGCATTTTAATCCTAAAAATATGAAACCTGAATAAAAACTATTGCCTTCAAAATTATATACATATATTATGTTCTAAAGAATTGCTTATTTTTCAACAGGTCAGCTGCTCCCCTGGCAAAACTTCACGGCTCTTCCATTTTAGAAAGGCATCACCTAGAGTACAGTAAAACCCTGCTGCAAGATGAGGTATGTCATGGACCTTCTGCTCACACCAATCAACACCAAATATCCAATTAAGTTACAATGTTCCAAATTTCACTGGGGCTCATGCATTCCTCTAGGTCCACATTAAGAAATGCTAAAATTCAGAAGTTTAAGACAAATTCTTATGCATTTTCAACTTTTAGAAAAAAATCAGTGATTCTGCCTGGAACAGTTTCATCTCAGCGAGAAAAGCTTCTCCTCTGGGCCTTGCTTATACTCCTCAGGTTTTTTCTGTTTGCACAAAATAGATGATGTCGAAACCTAAGCAGAAAATATAATATATACATACAAAACCTTGTCATTAAACCACTGTGCCTGGTTTATGAGGTCTGAATTCAGCTGCAGGCTCTGGCAGCTGAAGAACAAAGGGATGGAGCTGTTCATGGAGGGCCCCTTGCTCTCAGGCCAGACCTGCCCCACACCTTACCTTGCTAAACAGGGCCAGGCTCTGGTGCAGGCTCTGCTGCAGCTCTATTACCGATGTTCCTGCATTAGGCAGCCGTCCCCGGCTGCCCTTCCCAGCAGTTGGGGGTGATGCTCCTGCTTCATCCCCCGGCTCAGCTGCCCCTCAGGGCCCTGCTCCTCCACTGGACACCAGCCACCCTGCCCTCAGCGGCGCCGGGCTCTGGCCTGGCCACAGCAAAGGACACTACTTACACTCCTTACTACATACTTTGCAGGGTGATTCAACAGCAGGGCATGCACATATGCACCCCTTCCATCCCTTGTTTGCAGCAGCAGGGCAGGCACCCACTTCACGCTCATTTTCCACTTCTAATCCCTGTGGTGATGCTGTTGCCTGACCTCATGAGGCCAAGGAATAAATCCTTATGCTAAGCAGAAGCACTATGTTATTAAAAAACCCAGAAGGTTTATGATATGAAAACAAACAAACACCTTTCCCTTCATTGATGGCAATGTACTTTTTCAAATGTGAGATGCCAGGGACTGACTCCTGCTCTTGGGCGGAGCAGCTGGCAGGACCTCTGGAGGCTCTCACCAGCAGCAAAGCTGTGCCCTGGCTCATGCAGGCCTTGTATCTCTGTTAAAGAAGGAAATAAAACCAAGACACTTAGAAAAATGCTGTGTGATGGTCTCATTCCCTTTGCTTGAGGAAAACGACATTGCACTTAGCATGGTAGGTCCCATACTCTGCTGCAGGCAATTGTGCCAACTCAGTGTAACAGGGAAAAAACGGGAACTGGGAAGCTTTAAAAAGTCAAGAAAATTAGGGTCATGGTATATGAATTTTTAATTCTTATCATTATTTTAATTTAAGGACTGTAGTTGGCCAATTTTGTTACCCTGTTCTGTGAGAATCTGTGTAGTACAAACCAAAGACAGTGTTATAGAAGAAATTGAAATCATAAACTTTCCACCTTGCAGAGTTTAAACATCTTCCAGAACCTAAATAAGCGCCAGTATGAAACCGTTCTACACTTATTTGAAGTTGCAATAATAGCAACTGACTTGGCTTTGTATTTCAAGTAAGTACTAAATTCTGTATAACTTCCTACTGAAAAAAAATCAATCCTATAGAATGTATAACTGTAGTTTTTAGTTGTTTATATGCAGCATGAAAAGATGTTTATATGCAGAGAACAGAGCTCTATTTAACATTGTCGTTGAGTCTAATTCTTGCAACAAACCAAGACATTCTTTGTTTGATTATAAGCTTTCAAATTAGAGAATGCATGAATGTATATAATACTTAGTATACATTAAGTAGGTAGTTTCAACATACTTTTAGTTACAGCAAGCACTATATTCCAGAAGTGTGGATTCACTTATTCATAAGGTTGTGTGCATGTGTGATATTTAACGTACCATACAACAGATACTCAGAGTAAACAGAAGCATGCTGAAAATTAAAAAAAACCCGGCAGACATCCACTGATCCCAGTGCTAAATAAGCCAAAGACTCCAAATATCAAACTATCAATTCTGTTCCTAAGTTAGTGAATTAATGTGCTTTAATAATGGGTATCCTACTTAAAGATATGTGGAGACTTTTGTTTTATAACTGGGACAAATAAAAGTCAGAAGACAAAGACAGGTAAAAATTCAGGAAGTTGTTCAACAGCAGTTATTAAGAGTTAGAGAACAGTAATTCCATTATTTCATTCATTCTAAGCACAAACTAGAAGATTTATGAAGCAATAGCAAGACATGTTTTTGAAAGTTCTTTTCAGTCAGGTCTTAGTAATTCTTAGGATTTTTGATGCGAGGGAGTGGCAAAGCATTTATTAGTATTTGCTTCACTTTTCCCAATTCAGTATGTTACAGGAAGTAAGAAACATGTAATGATAAAAAATAAGAATGTCACCCCAAAGAGTTTAATCTGAAGATGTAGGAAATAGGTTATTTGGTTTTTTGTCAGGAACTTTGACATATTAATTCACATGTCAGTGGTATACAGCAAAATCTAAATGTCTAGGCTACCTGAAAATTTGCATCCAACAGCAGGAAAGTGTTACTTTGATACTACTACGACTAGGATGGTTCCTGGAAAAAGCACAAATATCATAAATATGGATTTCTATTTCATTTTAATGTGGGAACTCACATTCAGTAATATATGCTTTATTATTTGTTTTAACAGGAAAAGAACTATGTTTCAAAAGATTGTGGATGCAATTGAGAAAATGGAAACAGAAGAGCAGGCAATTAAGTATATATCTATTGACCCAACGAAAAAAGAAGTCATCATGTAGGTGGTTAATATTTTACTCCCTATTAAATCAATTATCTAGGACTAGATTTTAAAATAATTTGGGCACCTAAACATGCAAATTTGGACTTAGTGTTACTGTCCAATGACAAGCATAACCATGATTTTAATTTAGAAACAGATGCCAACAATCTTCTTAAAAATGTGCAAAATGTGCAAAGTCTTCATCCATTTTGCATAATAGGTATTTAAATTCCTTAAAATCTAGACCTTTTTTTTTTTATAATCATCCTAGCACAGGATAGTTAGGGTTGGAAGGGACCTCTGGAGATTATCCTGTGCAACCCCTCTCCCAAGGCCGGGTGACCTAGAGCAGGTTACACAGGAACTGGTCCAGGCAGGTTTTAAAAGTCTCCAGAGACTCCACAACGCCCCTGGGTAGCCTGTTCCAGTGCTCTGCTACCCTCAATGGGTATTTGTTCTTCCTCATGTTGAGGTGGAACTTCTTGTGGTTTAGTTTATTGCCATTGCTCCTCACCCTGTTGATAGCACCACTGAAAAGAGTCTGGTAGCATCCTCTTGACACCCAAAACTATACTCTTGTTTTTGTTTTCAAAGGGCTATGATGATGACTGGGTGTGACCTGTCTGCAATAACCAAGCCCTGGGAAGTGCAGAGTAAGGTAGGTACTTTTGAAATAGACAATACTGCATTTACTCTCTGTTTTACTGCCCATTTGGTGCATGATCAACTAGAAAAAATTAACTTATTATCATTTGATACATATTTAAGTACCTGTTGCTTCCAGAAAAGAACCTTTCTGTCACTGTGAGTGTAGGTGGTCCATGATGTCTCAACCACTCTACAGTTGTCAACCCTTCTCTACTTGTCCTTCCACTAAAACTGGCACCGCTGATTCTGGCAGCTGTTCTAGCTACCCATAAATATCACTCAGTTTTTTTCTTTGCCAGACAACTTTTGCTACTTTCCAGCTATTTTTAAGGCACGGATTTAACAACAGTATGGTTTGGATTGTGTCTATTCTGTAGATCTTGGTGCCACTGCAAAGTAGCTTAAACACACTTAAATTCTGTTATACGGTGTGGTACATAAGTACTTCAAGTACTCCAGTATTTATTGACCATCCTGCTGAAGCTCATCACTTAGCCTTACAGGAATATATTTTAACAAAGTATAATCAAAATATAACTGCAAATACTTGTTCTTCTAAGTTATACATATTACAGGCATTACAAGACTGTTATGTTGCTAATATTGTCTTGCCTCTGCTGGCAATAATCTGTTATTTACTCAGCACGCATCAAAGTATTGTTAGTGATAATTTGCTGGGGAAAGCCTTAAGTACAGTAGACAGTGTCTGTGGGGTTTTTCATGTTTTCTGGAAAGCCTTGTTTTATTTATTTAAATTTGCTACTTTCTGCTGACAATTCCACTGAATTGTGCCTATTCAGGTTGCCCTCATGGTTGCAAATGAATTCTGGGAGCAAGGTGACCTGGAACGAACTGTGCTACAGCAACAACCTATTGTAAGTGCCAAATAATTTAACTGTGTTAAGCAATATTAACTGTTATTAAAACATTGGATAAATAATGAACCATGAAGCTTATGAGATCACTATACCAAAAAGCATGATATCCACATATTCTAAATCACTGCTCTTCTGTTCTAGCCTATGATGGACAGAAACAAAGGAGATGAACTACCTAAGCTCCAAGTTGGTTTCATAGATTTTGTGTGTACATTCGTGTACAAGGTAAGAATAACCAGTTTTATTTTCCTGTTCCAGCAGTTCTGATGGCACAATTAGTGACAAGATGGTGCAGTAAAAAATTCTAGACAGCCACAGTACTCTTGGTCATGGAGTGAATAACTATCACAACCACCATAATTTTTCAGTATTTTTTTACATTAAAGAAGTGTTCCCATAGAGTAAATTCAAGAGACGTGAAGCACATTCATAAAAGGGGAAGATTCCCAGTGAAACTTCAGGGTGCTGAGGTTTCGTTATTGCTGTGAAAGACTTGAGACTTGAGTTACAGAGTCCAGCTTGACTGTTCCCAGTGCCATTTAATATAAGCAAACAACATGGATAGTTACAGAAAGCAGTTAATGGCACAGCAAAGGGAATAGGACACATGCAATATTTGGGGCATGTAGATATACTGTTTCTTCTGTAAGGCACTGAAAGGTCAACATTCTTAATCCCTGTCTAGTTTTTAATATTATCCAAAAATGTGACATGATTTTTTAACATCTTCTGAAATATTCTCATCTGCTTGGAATATATTACAGGATAATAGACTTTTTAATTGTATCCTGATACTGATAATCATATGATAAAATATGTATCATAGTTGTATTATATGAGTTAGGCTATCATATGTGGGATTAGGGAAAATATTAAAATGTGCAGTATATCATTCCAATATTTTCCTAACAGACTATGTTCACAATAGGCCATTATTATCCCAACATGGTATATCCAACAATTTGCCTTGGAATTAGATGTAATAGAAAAATGAAATGTTTTCTCAGCAGTATTTCCACAATTTCAGACTTAACAATTCAGCAGTGCTTACAAATTTCTAATTTACTCATTTCAATTGCTTGTACAGGAATTCTCCAGGTTTCACAAGGAAATTACACCTATGTTTGATGGTCTTCAAAACAACAGGGTTGAATGGAAAACACGAGCTGATGAATATGAAGAGAAGATGAAAGCTATTGAGGAACAAAAGAAAAAGGAAGAAGAAGCAGCTGCCCAGAAAGGTAACTAACTTCTTAGGTTTTCATTTACATATATTTTTAAGGCAGTCAACATATTCTCTCTCTCTCTCAAATTCACACATGCAGTGCACTTGTGCAATATTAAAGTTTATATGAATGGTATGCAAGTTCTGAGTTAGCCGAATTACTGTTATCTTTACTTGGAAGAGGAGTAACCTTTAAAGATGACACAAATCCAGTACACTGACCTCATTTTCTGAACTGCAGAATTAAATAAAATATGACCACCACAAAAGTGAAGGGAATGTAACATTTCTTCCATCTAAAGACTTAAAACTGAATGTAATTAAACACTTGCTTATCTGAAATACAAGAGATGTATCAAAATTCTGTGTGGCATCAGCCCCAAATGTATTCAGGCGCTTTGTTTTCAGCTGAAAATGAAAAGCATAAGGGAACAGAGTATGCATTCAGAATATAAAAAAACCAGTGCCAATCTCCACTTCTCTTCCAAGTTTAAGATAAAGCTTTTGCCTCTAGTTCCCTACCACCAGTTTTTTTGGCTGAAATACACTCTGTCATATAACAAATCCAGCATTAATCTTCCAAAGACAGACGAAGTCCTAAAATTGAAAGCATGGTTCTGCATAGCATAACCTAAAAGACAATCTGATTTTATATAAACTGGAAACCTATTACTCAAGTGTAAGAGTGAAATGAGTCAGTTACTTTTATTCTTTGTATTTCACGTGGAGCAGCAGGTCTACAGCTCTGCCAATCAATTGAGATGACTGAAAAGGTTCAAAGATTAAAAAACAACGTGTGATTAAAACATTGATATATGGTCAGCAAGTTTGAAACAGGAAAGTTAGTTAAATCTGTTTCACATATCTTTAAAACATAAAACAGTACGAAATAATTTATTTGTTAATCAGTATCTGTGAGAAATAGGTGAGTATTCTTCACATTTCACACAAAAGAAGCTGCTAAAGGCCATCCATCAAGTTACTGTCAGTGTGTGAAGTGGAACTAGTTACTAGTTCCTGCAAAATTGATACTAGGTTAAAATAAAAATAAATGTAAAAAAAACAAAAAAAAAAACAAAAAAAAAGTTTTTGCAAAGTGGTTAAAAAAGTACTGTTATTACATGATTTAATCAAAGCAGTTTTTTTGAAAGTGTTTAATAAAATGAGCCAAATATTTTGGCCTGCTCACCCTGTGATACTACTTACGCACATTTTCACAGAAATTCCACCCTCCTAGTTGCTCCCAAATTTATTTTCAATGACACTTTCTTTGTTTTTTGAAATCATGCAATTTTATTTAAGATTCATTTATTGCTGAGAACTAGCTGGTTGTCAGTGCGAAAAAGTACTTCTTCCTTACACTGGAACATAACCATCTGAACTTTACAGAAATACCAGCAAAACAAACCAAACCAAAGCAACCCAAAACCTGGGACCTCCTTATACAACTTCAAACTTCCTTATACATTTGCTTTCTCAGCAAAGAATAGTACCAAAAAAAATTACCAAAGTCAGATCCAATGCTCCTAAGCATAAGCTTCTTAAATAGAAATTAAATAATCAGTTGAGGAAGAGCCAGGTATTTCTACTCTCACTTGGAAGTTAGGACTATCCTACATCTTTGGTATTTTGGAATCACTTAAGTCATTGACTTAATATTTTCCTTATAGGAAAATAGGAAACCTTACACAGGCAAGCATGGAGAGACTAATTTGCAGGAGCTAAGGATCTGGCCTTCGCATATCATAATTGGCAACAATAACCAAAAGGGAATTATTCCGCATCTTTTTAAACACACACTGGAATGAGGCCACGGACATTTGTGAAGAACAGATATGACACTGTCAAATCAAGGCCATGTAAATATATGGGTTCGTTAAGTCAGTTCATACAAACAAAGATTGGATACATGCTGAACCATGGTGATTTCTCTAGAACACACTGACCTGGCTATTCTTAGCCATTCAGTAGATACAAAAGAAACATGTTTGCTGAACCACTACAGTGGAAAGTTCAGAACTGAAGTAAAGCAAAATACAGTATTAAACTGAGAAAATCAAATACATAGCTAGTAACATAGTGTTGATTATATCCACAAATTACAGAGGGTAGGACACTGATTATGTGACATGTTTCAATGCAGGTGGAAAGGGTCGAAAATGACCTAGTAACATGGTGATCCACAGCTTTCAAATGTAAGTTTTAATTCTAATATTGGTATCTTACCTTAAGTGAACCTGGAAACGCAATTTATTATACTGAAAGAATCTTAACTATGACCAACGAACATCTGTGGAATCATTTGAGAGAGAGTAACAGAATCAGTAGCTATAAATAAGAACATGAAAAGTATCTCTCTCTCTTAATTGGTAATTACAAAGGGATTTGTGCAGGGTTGGAAAAAGGTTTATGCAATTAGGTCAAATTAGTTTTTGTATCATCTGCTTCAAAAATAGATTCACAGATTATATTGATTCAAGAGTTTCTTTCTTTTGCATGGCTTGCATACCTCAGTTTTGTATGTGTGGGACAGAGTCTTATATTTAAATACTGAAACTTTCCAGTAAGAGTGGTTCAGTGTGTGTTTGGTCCCTTGAGAAATGTTGGTATCAACTCCTACACTATATACACATAGGTATATATAACATGTCATTGTTTCTTATTCCAATATCCCAGACAAGCAGTGAAATTTCAGAAGGCCAAACACACATAATATGCATAAAATAAAGGCAGCACATCTATAGCAAGGAATTAGAGCAGTTAAACTTAACAGAAAATACTCATTTTACTTTCCTTCCTTGTTTTTTAGCAGAAAGTGCTGCTGGAGGTGGTGGAGAGGAAGGAAAATCCAAAACATGTGTAGTTTTGTAACTCTTTGTCTCAGACACTGTTCCTGCTACAAGAAAAGACATCTAGAAAGAACTTCAATGAGCCCCAGTGGATTTCTGCTTTGCATAGAATAGTATAGATTGATCTCTTAATCCTCTTAAAACACTTGCCATTTGTTGGAAATAATTTTTAATGGACTTAAAAAATGGTTACAATTAAAAACTGGAAAAAATAATGGTGCAAAATGAGTTAACTGTGTGCTCTAGATATTTTTTCATGTCACCCAATTTATAAACAGTATTTTTATTAAAATACGTAACTTCTACACACTGTCCAGAAAAAATATAAATCATTTTGACAGATCTTATATGAAATTACTGAATGAAATCTAACATGTACAACTGAAACCAGAAATTGCGATATTCGTAACTTGAATATTTGGATTTTTATATTATGTGTATTTCCTTAAGCTGTAATTCTGTCATTTTCCTTCATTCTCAATACTGTATAAAGTTCTAGAGTAAAATATCTCTTTCACTTTACGAAACAATTCCCTAGCTCTTACTATAAAAAGCAGGCCCATGATACACTGTATTTTTTCCAAAATTACCAAAGATACATCTGTAAATTATAGCCATTGTACCCTTTGATCATATGCAAATGGCTCTCCCACAGTTCCTAAACAGGCCAGCCTTTATTGCCAAAATCTAAAATAGCAGATCACAAACATCATACTTTACACACGAGTAAGAGTTTACTCAGATCCTACACCAGCGTATCTACAGCAGGATCCGCATTCAAGGGCATTCTAAAAGGCTCATGTACTCCCAATGCATCTCTTTTAAAATGCAATAAAGTGTTTGAAAACCAATTAACTGACACCGATTTAATCTTCTGAGGGAGAGGAAACCAGAAGTAAAGCACATCGTAAGTCCCATTACCTGTCTTTCTACAGTCAAGGAGACAGACTGCACACAAATTAGCTCTTCATGAACACTGATCTCCCTCCCCAAACCTTTGGGACGAGTCCACTCCATACCTCCCACTCGGGCAGCCAGCTCCTCCCGCAGATGGAGGCAGGCAAATGGCCAATATGTTAGGCACAGATCTGAGTATTCACTGGAACCAGCTTCAAATGCAACTCCTGCAATAGCAAAATTCAACATGCAGACTCAATCCTGCCACTTTTCCTCCCCCTTCAAACAAAGCAGACTCATACTTTTTTCCTCTGGAGGACCCTCTGCATCCACACGAAGGGAGAATCAGCAGTTTGCTCTACATAAAGCTTTCTAAGAATGCCCTTAGCGTGAATGAACAGATACTGTGTACATTTATCACACGAAATTAAAGGAATCCACAAAAAACCTCCAAACACAACATTCTGACTTAAAAGTGGGCCAAATATTTTATGCAAACAGTTATGACGTAGAACTGGGTATCATGTTATTTTCTGTATTAAAAGCAGCTGCTAAAGAAAACTAATTCAAGGTTGTTTGATAATGTAATTTTATTCAAACTGTATTAAATTATGTATTTAATATGTATAGTGTAACTTTTTATAACTGTATTTTAAAGACCCAAAGAGAAGCTAGTTACTCAGAACACATACTTAATACACAATACTTGAAGCAACAAATATAGGAATGCATTTGACAAAAGCCCCTTTGGGCAAATTGCACACGTTTAAGCAGATTGCTGCAGATTGGATTTGACTCTCAGCCAAGCTTGCAAGATGACAGAGAATTAACCTTTAAATCCATCTTCTTACCTAAAGAAGCCTTCATGCAAGGATACGTTTATTTCTTACTCAAGGACGCCCTAAATATGTCCTTGTACTGTCATCTATTATGTAAGTACAAACTGTTTAAAATGTAATTATGTTAAGTAGTACTTGTAAATAGAGTTCTCAATTTATTCATATGAGTGCATGTGAAATGTTCATAAATATGCTACAACCATCTCTGCTGTTACATTGTCCACATCACATACTTACTAGAAATACTTTCTATAAATATATCTACAGTGAGAAGTACTTATCAAAAATATGTTTTACAACATTAATTTCCTCAGATTAACACAAAAATTTAATTTTAAAAAGTTTGACCTTTGTATCCAAAATAATTTTCACCAGACAAAAAAAACATAGGCATGGTACCTATTCACGTGCAGACTGTTTCTTTGGAAACATGACTGAATGAAGCTTTAAAGATGTGTTGCAACTCGAAGATGAAGATGAATCCATTAAGTTTCTCAAGCAATAGACACGCTTTATTTGTATATTTAGGATTACACGTCAGAGAAGGATTAACGTTCAATCAACGGAAAGGAGATCAGAAACCACAGATAACATAAAAGTCACGTACATCTCCAGTAGAAAGCCACTTTATTTTTTACATCAAAAATTTCACCAACCAACCAAATTTTTATAAGTGGAATTTCAAGACACATTACATTACAACTAAAATTTAAAAGAAAGTCACAATAAACGGAACTTTTTAAAGGAGTAGGAGAGACGTTTCAGATATGGTTTACTTAATTCAAGTAGAACATATATTTGACAAAATTTGAACTTCTTCAATAGCATTTGAAAGTACTTACAGAGACTAACACCCAAATATTGAAGTCTACATGACCAATAAATTTAGGGCTATTTAATCTTGTCTAATAAATTAAAAGTATAAATATATTAAAGTGTATGGCTTTAAACTACTCACAGAATCTTACAAAATGCTCCTTTACAAAAATGTGGCAATAACTGAAATTTGGGATAAAAGCAGTGAACTTCCGTGCTGTAATGTCAATAAACTATATTCTTGTTTAAGTTTGGGTGCCATATATCTTTTGCACTGAACTGAAAAAATTATTTCTCTTGTTTCAAGACTATGCAGCCTACTACAAGAAACAGGAAGTTTTTAGATTTGAAGCCTTCCACAAAGACAATCTACCCAAATGGTCCGTCCATACAAGTGACTGTAGAAAAGGTATACTGGCAGATAGAGGTCTCTGAAAAATTATGATTGGATTTCCAGACTTCCATCTTGACAACTCATGAAGAAAATCAGCCTATATCAATTGCAAGTTTTAGAGAAATAAGTCTTGAAAATACTCATCAAACTCCTCTGCCCTGTAACAACAGCAAAAAATAAAAGTCAGACAGTTCTGCTTTGGATTTGTACCCTAGGAGATAATCTTTGTATGAAAAAGTTCTAGGAAACTCCTGATTCAAATTGTAGAAGGTATAGGTAATTCTGACTTACTCCCTACATTTCAATATCCTTCACCTTTCCCTGGGTGAGCTGCCTCTTAGGACCTACTGCTAAGATAATTAATATTATAGTAGGGGGTAAGGCAGCAGTGCTACAGTAGTGGCTTAACAAAGGTTTTCCTCAAGAGCTGCATATGTCTCTTCTTTAAAAACACATTTTTAGGTCCACTATACGGAACGAGATTTGACATAACCTTTTATGTCGGAATACTCATTGAAACACTTAGGCCACCTCTGCCTTTGCACTTCTCAATGGACACTGTACGTTTCAGCAGCTGCAAGTACACTACATCAAACTAACCGTGATTTTTCATCTGCTTCTCCTGGAGCACCTTTCCAAAAGTCAGCTTCTGAAGGACCACCCTCTGCATTGCTGCTATCTGAATCTGTTGAAAAATGTAAAATGTTTATGAAATAAATTTATCTTTTTTTAATTAGATGGTATATTGCTAGAAGCAATGTTTAATTGAAACCATGAGAATAAACAGAACACTTTACTTGGCATAAAGTGCCATACTTGGAAAATGAAAATGTTTTGCACGGTTAATCAATGTAGCATCAAAAAGATTCTTAGGTATCACAAACTAATGTTTTGGTCAAACATAACAACAATCATGTCAAAACACTGATCTTGACACAACAGCAACATAGCATTTTTTCTCCTAAAATTAAATAATCACAAACCCAAAATTACAACGCATTTTCAATTTATGATATTAATCAATTACCTTACTTAAATGATAGTTCTTACCAATTGTGACTTATCAGTGTAAGAAAACATGGATTACTGCATAACTATTTCATGTTAATACATAAGAGTGACAACTCATATCAGAAACCACCCCATCTCAATCTCCAGTAAGTTTCCTAACAAAACAAAGACTGCGCATGCTCCAAGTCATAAGAAAACTGCTTCAGGTCTTCCTGTATCTAACTGGGAAAGCCTAGGGGGTGAGAACATTCTTAAAAATGTATAGCAGAGCAGAGCAATCAGTGAAAAACATCAATCACTTCTAGACAGTCTGCAGCAAGAACTGGCACGACCAGGACATGATGGGTTCTGGAGACTGGAATCACTGAGATACAGAGACAGCCAGTGTCTAAGGAGTCACTGAATGCATCCACCTGCAACAAGCAGGTCTCTGAGGTACTACAGGTGGTTGCTGCAAAAGACATTAACTAAAGCCTAGGATTTATTTAAAATATTTTTTTTTTGAGCAGAGTACACATCAGTATAATTCCCTGAAGGAAAATGTAGCAGTTGTTATATCAGAAAAGTAATATCTTTACACAGTACAGACTACACAGCATGAAATTATTAACCATGTACCTACTTTTGCACCCTCTATTCTTTTTTGGAACAACCTGACCTCTCATTCTTTTGATTATTTCCATTCTGTTATCTGCCCACATTTTTATTTTTTGATTAAACCACTTCCTTCTTAAAATTCCCTACACTTTTTCTCCAATATATGTAACTAATTCATTCAAACTTTCTTATTTCTGTTTCAGACAGCATTCTTATCTTTTAAAATATTAAAACAGACAGCTAATAAAACTAAGATCAATGACAACTGCCTATGAAATTATACAACTTACTACAAAAACATAAAGGATATTAAAATACTTTACCTTTATCAGAATTATCTGAATCATCTGAAGAAACCTGATCTGTAAAGAAACACCGAAATAGAAAAAAAAACCAGTAAGCGTCTCTCGGTTTTATCTGTTATCTTAAATTGTACACAAAGATATTTTCATCACAATATATTACTCTAAACACGTGCAAATGCATGCACACATCACATTCAATGAAAGCGAGCAAACATTGAAATAGAAGGATTTTGTTTTGCATGAGTGCAAAGGTCATCAGTTTGAGCCTAATTATGTCAACTCAAGATCTGTGGTGTAAAAAAAGTTATCTAACATTTCCAAAAGGCTTTCAACGTGAAAGCCTCATGGAATGAAATACTTCACAACCCTTGCTAGTATGCAACATTCAATACTTGGGGGCATTTTCCTTGCAGTGCATACTTTTGAAAAGGCTGTCCCTCTCTGTTAAATATAAGAAATTTATCTTGTTTATGCATCTAGGAAATTTTACCTAAGAAATTTACCTTTCTGACTACCTGTGTTACAAGCCAAGAAAGTTATATATCTGTATGTATAACTGTATGTATTTAACTGTATTTATACATAATTATATGTCTGTATCTATCCACCTATAGCAAAACTAAGGTTCAACTGACCCGACTATTTTATTAACTGAAGTTTTAAAGTTTAAATTTACCTTTATGGGTCTTTTTTTTGGACTTCTTTTTTGCTGAACGAGATCGTTTTGTCTTCTTACTTTTTGGCTCTTTAGAGTTCTGTACAGCTGTGCCTCTTTTCTTGCATGTTTTGACTTCTTTCCTCCTTTAAAAGAGATGAATGTACACCTTCTCTATTACATGTAGTTCTAATGCAACAGTAAATCTGAAGTATTTAATTCAGTCAACCAGTTGTCATTTTTTCAGAAAAATATCAGTAGTTAAACTGAAAAAAATTGATTCAGTTAAAAAGAAAAGTGCTACAGAAACACAAGATAAGAAAAATAATCACTGGGCTGAAGTTAAGCAAATGAAACTTCTGTGGTGGTGGAGGGATGGAATTCTTCCGGTGTGAGGCGTTCTGTGCTGTCATTAGCACAGTATCTTAACTCTTAACAGTGGCTTTATGAGAAATCCAGAATATTTATGCTTTTTCAGGATAAATGAAGTTCCTAATCATCTCACTGAGGTTTTGCCCCAAGGTGCTGTTCATCATAATTGTAACTTATCAATATTCAGTCCCCATTATTTTCAAAATATTTCATTACCGGTGATGGAAGTTTAGTTTGTGGGAACATTCTGGACATAGTCCTGAAAANCACTGGCAACTCTTCATTAAAGAAGTATCAGTGCTTACCATGTACAGACATCCCATTTATGGATCCTTGTGGGCAGATCAAATTGTTCTGCAATTACACTGAAGACCCATAAGTCTCTTAGAGCTTTGTCAGAGACCAAGTATTCCCACATGGATTGTCTTGTGCACAAAAGGAAAAAACCCCCTCTATTCACTAATTTTACACAAAGTGACTGTATAAACTGTGCTGAGTTTAATTATCTGATGAACATATCATAATGTACACAATACTGAATTAGAGAATCCCAGTCGAAATGTAAGAATTGAAAAGAAAATTATTTAAAGATCAAACTTTTGTAAGAAAACACAAATATTTGAAATAAAATCAGTAAAGCAAAAGGTATGCAAGAAGTTATCTGGTCCAAAGCCCTAAGGACTTCTAAGCCAAGTAACTGAATGAGCAATGACAATGCAGAATTCTCATTGCAATGTAGTATTCTCCACTAAAACTAGAAATGCTTCTACACGAAACAGCTTATAGCCAATTATTCTTATTTTATGACATGCCAATTACACAGAATGAAGTTCTCAACCTGTAATAACTTAGTCATATATAATGATTACAGCTGTTCTCCGTAAATCGAGAGCATCATACTACCATCTATGATTAATTTAACAAAATGATCAGGAGATCATTTTGTTCAGATTCAGCATTTGTCATGAACTCATATTATTATTGCTGGGTCTCACTCGAGAGCATTCAAAGTACAAGATACTTGTCTTCTTTTAAGTGTACACAGCCTGGAAGGGCTGACTTACTCAGTTTCACAAGTGCATTCCTCTTTTCACCATGTTCAACATAACCAAAATTCACCTCCCAGCTCTTAAGGCCTTCTTCCTCATCACAGCGTTTATTTCCACAGGAAAACTGACCTGTAAAGAGTCAAAACCAGCAAACCATGGTTCAGTGATTAACATTAATAGATTTGGGGTTGTTATTTCCAGTTCTGCTCAGTTTTTGCTTTTTGTTCTCCATTTCTTTCAAATAAAAAACCCCCACAAATCTAAAAGGAACGTCTAGATTAAGGAAACAATAACAGGGAACAACAAAGCAATCAATCATACTTGTCCAATATTGCCTATTTGCAAAGAAAAAAACATAACTGTGTTTTGAATGGATGAATGTGTACGTTAAGAAATAATAAGCCTAATAGTGAACTCTGAAAAAATGAATGTCGCTAGGATACATCCTATATACCCTAAATGATTACTTTGCAGAGGATGATGGATCAGAAGTCATGATTCAGACATGTATCTTTAATGACATCAAACTATTCAAAGTATCACATTTGTACAATATAAAGATGCCCACATGCTGTTTACACAACTAGTGTACCTGATACAATTTGTATTTTAGTGACTAACTATAAATACCTTTCTTTTAAAAAAAGGAAATCCAACTTTGTCAGAAATGCAACATCAGCTTAAAAGCTTCCTTTGGTTCATTATGTGAAAAGCAACAGTGATTTTAAAACAAATCTGCACATAATCAATTTTGTTTACATCACTGAAGTCCCAACATTGGGAGTAATAAAGATACATGTATTCCCTTTACAGAAGACCGATTTGTATGCAGAGCAGGCAGAAAGGATGTGTATTAATAGGCTCGCAAGCAGGACTGCTGGTGAACGATTAACCTCAGAAAATTCTGCTTAAGCGGCTAACTAATGGATTGGCAGTGTCCTCAGATACTTCAGTTCTGTAATGAAACACCACTTGCAATGCAAACATTTGAGGTAAAAGACCCCCCACAGAACTCTCATTAAAAAAGCAAGTTTCAAATTAATACACATTAAGTATGTTTAACCCTATGTAAGGTATGGCTATCAGTACCCTGTGTCATAGCAACCTCCTGTATGACCTCCTTTCAAAACACTTATGGCAAAGAGTGGAAAGAAAAGCCAAAGAAATAATTTGGCATCTACCATTAGTAACACAAGCGACACCTCCTCTTTCACTTATCCTAGCCCTTCTTCTTCATGACCATGCAAAGACAGCCATCAAAAGCAAAGCAAGCAAATGTGAGTACTCCATTGCTGCATTCCCCTGTTACCACCCGCAGCGTTAGCACAGCGCACCGGCAGCGGTTCCCATCACCACTATGCACAGCTACATCCGCACATACACTCAGTACACAGAATGCTAATGCTAATCATCACACAGGCAGGGATCGATGTGTTACTACACTTAATTAAAGCAATTTATATGGCTGATTTGTATTTTAAATTAGCATAAAAGACGCACGGCTTTCTTTAAAGGATTGTTTGGAACCTTCGAACGCTCGGAGCGAGTGTCCGACACCCGCGAGAGGGTTGGGTTCTCGCACCCCCCAGTGGTGAAAGAGAGGATTTATCCACTCTTATTCCAATTGCTCACTTTCCATTAGGATTCCATTAAAAAGCTTGAAATATGTAATTCTGCACTCTCTTCCACATTTTAAAATATGGAGTACCACATATTAAAAGTACAAAGATATAATTTTTTCTGCACAAAGACATAAAATAATTTATTTCTCATTTAATTTTCATTATCTTGTTAAAGTATTCAATAAAGCATGAAATTGTATCAAATGTAACTATCCACTAATATAATCTGTGGTGCTGAATGCAACGCACAACTACAACTACCTTTAGAGGTTTTAATCTTTACAGTTTAAAAAACCCCACTAATAATGTTCACGCTTTCTACTGTGAAATACTTTCTTTTTAAACCATAAATGCATTTCTAACTTTTTGAAATATATTACAACAGAGGTGTTTACAGAATACAGCTGTTTATAGAACTGTAACTGAGTGATACTGATCAACAGTACAACTCCATGCAATTTTCTGGTGTGTGTATCCATGACTTCTGAAAACCACGTGTATGGGGGCCCACCCCCAGGAACAGCAATACCTCATTCACTTCATTTTCTTGCTTGTTCAGCAAGTTGAAGAAGCCCAAGGACCTCAGTCATGGAACAAGGACCACTGTGCAAAGTCCCAGTAACACACTGGTAAGACTTAGCATCCAGAATCAAGCTACTGATTTAGAGACAGGATTGGGAGACATGAAAACCATTCCCACTGAAGCTTTCAAAACCAATTTAGCCTAAAATAGATATCACACAAGAAATTTTAATTAAAAAGTTAACGATCTGCAGAACAGCACTGGATAAACTGTTAACCAGTAAATTATTTCCTGAGGAAGACTACCAAGAGACTTCAATTACAGGTATCAAAGGCTAATGAGGTAGCAAAACTACTGGAGAAAAGCAGCTAAAAAGCCCATCCACTAAATCCTACATCTACACCAAATGCATTATGGTGGTGTTCATAATAAAACTGACCTTGTGAAAATACACTATATGCTCTTTTAATTGTAATATGTGAAGGATCAGTGTGCAATCTAAACCTATGTGGCATAAAACAGCAAAGCTGGAAGACAAGTCAATTTATTGTATACTATTATCTGATAAACTTACCAGTACTGTCAAATATTATCTTACAAAATTATGTCAAAAAGCAGCAAGAGAAGCATCAAGAAGAAAGGTAACATAAAATGAAAGTCAGCATTACCTTTTCCTGAAATTACTTCTTTCTCATGTCGCCATCTAAATCCAAACTGTTAAGATAAGAACCAAAATTGAGCTGTGAATAGTCAACATATTAAGCACTGTAAAGAGTAATTTCAGTTGATTGACGTCCTGCACAAGCCTCATCCATATAATTCTGGTCAGGAAAACTTAATTTTTTCTCTTTTAATTAAAAATATCTCTTTGCCTCTGCTCACCAGAATGGTATTTTATTTTTAAAATTCTTTGAATATTTTCATTTTTACAGAAAGATCTCCATGCTGAAAAACAATTACAAAAGCAAACATATTAACATTCCCAAGTGGAAGACAAGTTGGCCTAGAAATCTGGAAATAAAAACAAAAGAATAAAATGTATTTTATTTAATGACAAGGTGTCAAACAGATTTAATTTCTTAGCAAACAGGAGACACTTCCAATCTGTTAAACTACAAAACAAAGTACAGAGAGAGCAAATAAGAAATTCTCTAGGAAAATAAGACAACAATGGGAACATTTCCAGCCCAGTGCATACCAAATAAAACTTAAATGCAGAACTCCTCCTGTGCTGCACTGAAAAGCTGACAATGGAACTGAACTATCTGACAATACAGATGGTCATTTATCAGCCTTAAAATTTGCAGACAAGATGCACTGAAGGTTCAAAGATGACCCTGACCTAGAAAATTCTCGTCTAGGGAAAATGTAAGGAGTAACAGACCCATCACAAGCAAGAGCTGTCAGAACACTCTTCCACTGTCTCTACATAGCATCACACCACAGGTTCACATTGGCATTTCTGATTAGAAGCAAACACCAGTGAAGACTAAGCCAGACTGGTCATCAGCAGGTGAAGTGGCCTGGGAGCAAGGAGGGTGAGTAAGCCTCCAGCTCTGGGTGTGAGAGCACCTGTGAATCTCTAGGGATGAGAGCAGGGGAGTCCCATGTGTGCGTCTGCATATCCCTGTGTGTGAGTGAGTAAAAGAGTCTGGATCAGCAACTGGCATGTGGCTGTGGCCTTACGGGTTCATATGTCCTGGGGCTTCTTACGGTTTTCTTCTGAGCTTGAATCTTTGAGAAGGTGGTTCTACTTATGTTTCAGATTCCCAGAAGAGACTCTCCCATGAAACTGCTCCTTACTATTATCCAGTCCTTTGTAAAAGAGTGATTTACTTCAGAAGAAAAGTTCCTAAAGAGATCTGAGCTACAATCTCTATGCAGGGATCTTTTGAAAAATACCTGACTAGAAGATTTTGGCTAGGAGCAGAACAATTACAGCTGTGAAAAGGTAGATGAGCACGTAAGTGCAAGTCTCAATCTGTGCAATGTATGTATTTAAAACATCACAGAAAACTGACCTCCAACTTTGCTTTGACACTGATTAGCACGATATAGAATCATAGAATCAAAGAACAGCCCAGGTTGGAAGGCACAACAGACCACCAGGTTCAACCTTCCATGGGAAAGGGAGTCCAGATGAGATTATTTATCATCCTGGGCAATTGCATCTGAAAAACCTCCAGCTATGGGGATTCCGTTGTGCCACTGGGGAGGTTGTTCCAGCGACTGGATGTTCTCACCATAAAAAAGTTCTTTCTTATATCAAGATGAAGCATCAACATGTAAAGCATTAACAACTATCAGGCTGACTAGCTGAGAAGCTTATTATCTATCCTGCACCTCTCATAGCACCAGCACTGCAAAACAGAAGGCACGGTTGGCTAAAGATACCAAACTTCCAGTTTCTGGAAATTCAGAAAAAAACTTAAGGAGGAAAAATCTGAAAGCAAAGACTGTATTCCATTGGTACGAACGGGATGAGCAACTTATTTAAGACTTCCAAGAAAAAAGCCTGCTTTGAAATCCTTCTGTACCAAACATGGGCATGGATAAATCAGTCATTGAGAAAAATCTCATCTTTTTTTCTATTTTTCTAAGAATATCTAAGAAAGGACTTTCATATGATCAGAACGTATTTGAAAAAAGAAAGCATAAATATTTTACAAGTTGCATGACACAGCAGTTATGCTGACATGGCAATTCCAAAAATATAGGTAACGACTTAGAAGCACAAATGGGAACTGACAGTGACCTCAAAGTTAGGACAAACACACTTGAAGTCTGACAGGAAAATACTGTTAACATAACACAAAAAGAAAAAAAAAGAATCTGGGGCAGAACAGTTTCCCACAAAAGACAGCAAACATATGGAAACTTGGCACAGTAGCGAGAGAAACAAAATCTGTAAGCATGCTCAAGGGAAATCAGCTGGGGGGATGGAGAGGACATTGAGGAATATGAAACAGCTATAGGAAAATAAAATCAAATTCACTCCAAAAAAGGAGGGAAGACATTTTCAGCATTTTAGTTTTTGTTAATTTCAATTAAATTTTTGCATTTTATTGTCCCAATTGTCTTTAGATGACTGTCATTTTTTTCTTCCTAATAGAGCTAAGCCCAGTCCTTGCAAATATTTACCAGTGAATGCAATTTGCAATACCATAAATAGTCTAAAAGAACTATATAGGCTGGGTTAGTGTGTGCCAAAAACACCAAGACACATCGGAGTTCAGCACCAGTCTTTGGAAAATCACAATAGAAAATTAATGTATACTCTTTCACTGAGAAGTTAGACAGCCAAAAACTCGGAAAAAAAAAAGGCTGTTCCATTTAAGAAGAAAACCTGGTGCTGGAATTGGGCTGTTTCTCTTAGGAAATCCTATTTATTTACTAGGCACATACAAATCCTGTTTCCACAAACAGAAAAGAACAACCAGCAAAAGATGCTGCTTTAGAACAGACTTTTCCAAAATTGTTTCTGCCAGCACTCAAGTACAAAACTCTTTTAGACTTTTTTTTAACAGTAACATTCCATGGGTTTTTAGGCTTCATCTACTGCTCCTCTCCAAGCAACCTCTCTAGCCTTCTTTCTTTAACCCCTTTGCATTTTCTGCCTTTCACACACAATGCACCTCTTCATAAAACATCATCTGACAGAAATGTTCCTTTTCCCACAGAAGCACATTTTTGAGACAGTAACAATGCTTGGATTCAAACTGCTGCTGCTTATTAAGTAACTTGACAAATTCTCACAACTCCCTTTCTATGGAAGGGGTACTAACATTCTGGTTTTACAACATATCCATAATCATACGGCAATTTTTAAAAAGGGTATACTTCAAAAATCAAGATGATTTACACTAATGAAAGGTACCTTATTCTCTTTGTATCTGCTGAGATCTGCTATACAGTATTCTTTGAACAATTTATCATAATACTTCTTTGCAAGCCTCTTCTCCCTAAAACAAAAAGTATTATTTTTTATTAAATGTAGAGGACAACACAATTCACTTTACATTGTAATGACATAGCAAGACAAAGATAAGTTATTTCATTGGAAGAACACAAGTTGTAGACCTAGAAATGCAACAGATACATGCTCATTTAAACTAAGGAGTAATTTCCATAAAACTGGAAAAATAAATATAAAATAAACCCACAGTACATACTAAACTGTATTTTTTCAAACTCTGCTTTCTTCAGAGTTTTTGAACAGTCATTTGGATCTCAGAGAATCACTATTATTTATTAGTTCTTTATGTTATCAATTCATGTTGGTATTTGAGCAATATTACAATATGAAAGACGTTCTAATGGTCTCTCATTTTCAAATGCATCAAAGATCAAAGAATGATCACTAAGTATGCACAGTAATTCTTAATTAGTAGGGGAAACAACAAATTTAGAACAAGTGATCTAAAAATAACATATCCCATAATAGTTTCAGATACCAATTCATGTCTGCTTCATCTTCTTCATTCCACAGGAATCTATGGTTTTCTCTAATAACATCAAGATCCGTCTTGTCATTTGCTCTATAAAAGGACACACCTTTTTTATTTAGTATAATGTAACATTAAAATGAAAATCCATCAAATAATAATTTGGTAAGCATCAATACTTTACAGTTCTGATCTCCACCTCACAGCATAAAGGAATGTATAGCTATGAAGTAAAACTATCAGAAATGTACTCTCTGGCATAGTTCCCAAGTAAAAAAACTCATGGTGGAAAATGGCCACTGAAATTGTGGATGACTTGAACCTGTCTGAAAACACTTCTCACACTCCTCATTGAAGACAGTGATGTTAAAAGGCAGTTACAGATAGCTCTAAAGAAGTTATCATTATTCTGGACAATGGATAGCAATTTTGCACATTTCAGAAGTATTTCAGACTGCTGTTTTGAAGGTACTGACAGGTATTTCTCAATGTACCCTCCATTAATGATCACCTGTCATCCTTCCTTTTACATAACAAAACAAGAATAATTCAGCTCATGGTAAGTTCTTCTCTAAAAATATGAAAACAAAATGAAACAAGGCAGTTTTGTGTTTGGGTATTTCCAATTGCTGTAGTTACCATTTGTGACCAAAATAATTAGTAATTTGATACACAGCTACATCATCTCTGCCCCCAAAGCCATAATATATATTTATCAGCTTTACATAATAGGGGAGCTTTGGGGTCAAGAGGGGAAAGTTTGCTAACGGTTCTCACCCAGATCGTCGGAAATCCTCTATTTTGCCGCCATAGTATAAAATGTAGTCATGCACAAACTTTTTATGTCTTTCATACTGAATAAATCAATTAAGGATCATTTCAGAACTTATTTCCTTTTACCATAGTTTAAAATTAAAAAAACACCCAACCAAAATCTTTTTTTTAAGAGAAAGACTTTTCTTCTCACAAACAGTTCAGTAATTTCCAAAAAAAAAGGAATGGAATTAATGCAACTCAAATAGCAACTTTTACTTAATAACCTCTCATAGAAGCTGGTATCCAAATACAGGAGTCCAAGGCAATTTCGTCTTTAAAACCTCATTTATCATTTATAAAATTGTCTTCCTTTATCAAAGATGCTCTGTGTGCATATACACAGAAACTTGGTTCATTTTTTCAGCTGTGATTTAGACAACAGCTTCTTTGTACTGCAGTTTTGGTTTAAAACAGGTTTGTACTTTTCTATCATGAAAACAGTCTGGCTATTAAAATGGAATAATTTATTACATTTTTACCAGCAACATACAAATAAAAGTTGTATGATTTGGTTTGGAAATGAAAATCATGGAAAAATATTAAATGCTTCTTAGAACACTTTGGCCTCAGACACATAATTTGAAACACATTTTGTACCATAATTTGAGCAAAACGTGTAATAACTTATTCAGAAAGTGTCTTCACAAATAAAAACTTTATATATGGCTTCTTAAAAAGGTTTTCAATTAACTTTTATCTCAACAGCAAAAAGAAGCTCCTCTGAAGAATGACTCAGCATCAGGTGCTGCGCCGTCACCCGATGTGGTAACTGAGAAATCCCAGTATTTTGCCATAATGGATAACATGTGCTCCATCTTCAAACTTGAAAAATTAAACAGAAGGATACAGCATCCATCGATATCAAGTGAAATCTCCTTTTTCTTGCTTCTTCCCTGTTAATAACAAACAGGTTTCAGTGAAAACTATCCTTCCACTAGGCGGAAAATGTCTCACAAAAGCAACATATAAAAGATACCTATCACATTCTTCAGCTGCAAATTGTCTGTGAACCACACTGCCTTGTTTTGCTTTTTGGAATGGCTTTATCAGAAGGGCATCTTCCTCTGTTCTAAAGGTAGGTGGGAAAAAGGAAGAAAAGTTAGTCAAAAACTTTTCATAAGCAATAAAATTTTCATATGCCAAACTTTGCACTATCTTGAGTATCAAAAACTGTTATATTGCTATTTTCTACAAGAATAAAATGAAACTTCAGAACCAAACTCAGCTTGGACTTCACCTCATTTGCAGAACAAAATCAGAAAGGCATTTGCTTCCAGTTGGCATTTAAAGGCAATTGCTTAAAACAGTAATTTGTAATATTTGTTTTTATTAATATTATCACTATAAAACCACAATCAAAAAACCTGGAAGATTCCTCAGTTTCACTCTTGACATTTAAAGTCCTTTACAAATCTCAGCTACAAAGCAAAGTAGGAACAGGAAGGACAGTGCATTCACTGAATGAGAGTGACTGGCAGTAACCCTATTCCACCCTTTCACGCCAAAGTCTCAACACCTCATTAAACAGTTCTGCCTCTTGTAGTGCAACCACAAAAATCACAAATTTAAAAGTCAATTACTGTGTTGTGAACCGCACTTGTCAGTAGGCAGCTAAAATTACTTTTAGAGTTCAATAAAGTAATAAAAAGTTAAAGATATACATTTTAGCCAGTAAAGGGTATATTTAGTTAATTTCATTCATGAACTTAGGTGAAGAAGAGATCTTTCTATAATTATCAGTGGGCAGAAAGAATGGAAATCAGAAACCTGAAGAAAGCAAGCCAGGGAATTTGTTTCTAGCTAGGGAATATAGGACTCCAGAAATTAAGGGTATCATCTACTCAAAAGGATCTGTAAGCACAAAATTCCCATAAGGAGGCTCTATAAAACAGCAATTTGGAGAGAATTTAAGACTACTATTTTCCTTAAAGTGAAAATAACTACCATGATAGAGCAAGAAAAGGAACCCACATAAGAGCCCTACTGGGAATCAGCAGTGGTGTGCCAGAACAAGGATAATGACGGTATTTTTGAAAGGCTCCTGATGGTTAGTTAATATTCCACCTAGAATGTGCAATGACATCTAAAGAAAATGAAATCTGAACAAAACCAGTCACTATTTTAATGGAAAACTGCTATATTTATAAAATAAATGAAATGGCACAATGGCTATTATTCCAAAGATTAAAACATGTATTTTTTTCCCCAGAATGCATTCAGACACTACAAAACTCATTCTTTCAATTCTTCTATAAAGGAGAAATATGCAAGAGTCCGAGGAAAGTTTACAGAAAGTCCTCTTAAATAAAGTCCAGTAAAAGAGCAAGGGAGAGACAGGAAAAAGTAAGAAAAGTATATGCAAAGTGTAGGCCAAATGTTCAGTATGGTGCAGAAAGTGTCAAGGAATTGTAACAGAAAAGAAAAATAAATACATAAATAAAGAAAAATCTTTACAATACAGGAAGATCAGACTACAAAATTCCAGGTCACTAACTGTGCAAACCACTGCAAGTATTGGCCAAGGTCATCTCAATTAAGAGATGTGCAGGTACATTTTAAGGATTGATCACAACACAATTTACCAATTCCCAGGTCTCTTCACAAACTAAATAATAAAGGAGTAGCATCAGTTCTTCACTTTGTATCTCTATGTGTTTTATATTTACAAAGCCTGCTAGCACTTGGCTGTTCTGCCTCACTCTCCTAGCAGTTCCATTTGTCCTGATGGATCACAGTGATGTGAACAGGGCTGCCAAAACCCAGCAGTGGATACTAATGCTTGGAAAAATAAAACGCTCTGCTCCAAGAATTGAGGGGCAAATATACACCAGATGGAGATGGCAGAACAGATCTTAATCAGCTGCCCCTAGGAGATGACAAGCTTTGGCAAGCTGGAGATGAGGAGATTCAGAAATCAAAGAGATTGATTTTTTCAAAAACCATTTCAACGCCAGACCTTACATACAACAGCATCATCTTCTATGCACACTAAGAGGCCATTTGTACAAAATACATAATGCAAAGTGTTAATTCTGTACTACATTACCTTTTAGTCTTTTGCAGAGACTTCTCCCCACTCTCCTCATCACTAAAATCAGAATCATAGCCTCCATGGCCACGTGCCTGAAAATAATAGACCAGTCAATATATCTGCTAATGTAATATGGATATGGCATAATTACAAATCAGTACTGTCCATCATGCATAAATAAAAGAAAGACAGAGAGCAAGTGAACAAGTGCAAATTCTCACATGTCTAAGCCAAACAAAATTCTACAGACAATGCAGTATATATTCCAAATAACACAGGGCAAAGAAAGATCATTTTATAAAACAGATCACTTTGTAAATAATTTATATGCATAGGTCCTCATATTTAATCTTCACATAGATGCAGAAAACTAAAAGTATGATAAATACCTTGGGTTTTTATTTTCTAAACAATGTTCCTTATGTAAGAGAAAGATGAATATTTTCCCATGGAGCTAGTCTTTCAGGGGGCTGGAGGACAGCAAGTGATATGCCCACATTGTAAATGAAGAAAAATGGGAATAAAAGTTTCTTGGGCTGTGATACAGCACTTTAGATCATTAGCTCTTACACTGGGGTAGCTGGAAATCTGATTGAAACAATAACTAAAATACAAAAAACCAATATGCCTGCAGAAACATATCTCTTCATCAGAAACCTTTTCCACACACTTTGGGACTACAATGTCAAATTAATGCACATAAAAAAACCAAAATATCCATATCATAATGCTTTCAAATGACCAAGCACTGACTGATGCCCAGATCTATCCCCTCCATTTTTCAAGGCACAGTTCCATGTTCAATTCCTTCAGAAGAAGCAATGGCTTAAGTAGATCCCATCTCCTCTCCCTCACTCCTCCTCTGGTACCTTCCTTCCAAGAGCTCAGTTACAGCTGTGAAAGTACACATGAACCAGATCAAACAACTCACCCAAATTACAAAGGAACCTAGGTTAAAAAAGATGAATTTAACCCAGATAAGTTTCCTTACAGTTCATCCCGAGTCCCCACAACCCACACCAGCCAGCTGAAGGGGCAGCACGGGGAGAGAGCAGCCAGAGCTGGGAACTGCGTAAACCAGCACTGACTCCAAACAAGCTTTTACACAACTGAGGTGAAAACAAGAGGGATGGTTATTAATATACCCGCATGTAGAAAGGTTCAGCACACACTATCTAAGTGTCTTGGTAAGTGGGACTGTGGGTAAGAATGGGTTAAAAAACTGGCACATTTGACTCAGCTGATTCTTACATTACCTACAATCATATTCCTCCTCAGTCAAAAAGCTGAGAAAAAAAAAAATCCGAAAAATAGACACAACTCCTCAGGATGATTTTGATGAGGTGCCTTCTCTTGATGCAAATGCCGTGCAGAAATGTCATGCTGAAGAGTCAGCTGTATCCTCTACTGACACCAACAACTGGTTTGTATCGTGCTTAGTATGTAAAACACTGTCTTCTCAAACTGACAGTGAAGGACTGTTTTAAAGATTTTAAAAAATTATTTATTATTATTATTATTAAAAATAATAATAATTATTAACAATAATAATAATCAAATATTTTAATGTTCCTCCCTCTCTTCTGGATGCTTCTGAAGAACACATAACTCTCCTACACATATATATTTGAACAAAAGCAAATCAGAAATTTTTTTCTGAATTGTCTTCTATTTTCCAGGAGACATAAAAATTGTCCATTACTAAACAAAACAGAAACAAACGAAAAACCAAACAACCACCCAAAACAAAACAAACAAAATTCCAAACCAACCAAACAAGTGCAGCAGATGTCTGCTATAAACGGTCCTCATGCACTGGCAAAAAAGCAGCAACAATGTAGTCTCACAGCTAGCTGGTTCTGGTCCCCAGTGTGTCACTACTTCTGTTAACGAAGCTTATGAGGTCTTTAGAATCTGAACACTCTATGAGTATGCAGCAAATATATTTATACTTGGCCTCTAAATTTAAAAAAAGTCATGCTAATCTGGGAAAGTTTTACATGGCATTAGTAATGCTTCTCAAATGAACATCAAGACCTTCACACTCAAAAGGGAAGTAAATCCCAGCCAACACCATGAGCATGAAAGCATTAGACAAGATGAAGTACTGTAACAGGCAAGAAGAAAGCTCCAATGAAAGGAGATTTTCACAAAGCAGTTGCCCTTGGATGATGTAGCCCAGGAAAGAAGCAGACATCCTCAGTGATCAGCTCTCAAGTGATTCCAGGAATGATTCAAACAAAAAGAAAAAAAGATGCAAGAAAAGCTGCTCCAACAGAATCCTACTGTAGGGCTCTCAGAAGTTGATGACTGCCTTTTGTAAAGCTGACTGTGAATATAAGGGCAGGTATGGCTAAGGACTAGGCTGCTCTTCCAACAGGAAAGCTCTTCACAGCTTCAGACGTTCCTCTGAATCACTACAATACCTCAAAGATAAATTCACAGTGGAAAAGAATACAACCCATGACTGATGTCCTGACACTTCTAGGTCACTCCTCCATGTAAGGCAACAGCAGGATGGATACGTGCTGCACTGGTGCTGGGTTTGACATCAGCAGCTCCAGCAGTGCTGGACCACACTCGTGGAGACTGGGACTAAATGATTTCTAACTCCTCACCTTAGGATGATACCAGTATGACCTGACTGTTGGTAAAACATACCTAGTTCATTTCATGAACTCCATCAAAGAATCTCATCCATAATGAATCTTGCCATTTTGGAAGGACAGTGTGAACAGACACCTACTTAACACTGTAAAATTTCATGACAGATTTCTCCCCTTTTGCACACATACACACACACAAAAAAAATGCCAGACAACAATCCCAAATAAGGAAAATGTGTTTAATATTTAATTGTGGCAAAAGAGGAGCAGATACCAAAGCTTTGTGCCCAGCCTAGCAGATTTAGACAGGGACATGCATAACCATCAACAAAATTTAAAATAACTACTTTCACTATTTAATAAACCCTTAAATATAAACTTTGCTTTGACGTAATTTATCAGATTCAGAATGCTTCTAGTAAATTATTAATACAAATACCAAGTATTTTATCAAAACACAAACCTGAAAACTATGTAACTTAAATGGTACAGTGTATTTTGTCGTTGCACCAGTTCGAATTTTTTATCCCCAAAGAACAAAACAAACTGAAACCACAAAATTAAAACAAGCACAAATATGCTTTGGGGTACATTTAGCTCACACTTAAGTAATCCAAACATCTTGGATTATTTAACAATGAAACAACTGGAGACAGAACAAAGTCCACTTAACTCTGGACTCCTAAAACCCATATAAAACACAGTAAATTTATGAACGTTGTACGCAACTGATGTCAGACTGAGGTAACAACTCTTGATGTCAATACAGGACACTACAAACTGCCCAGCACTGCATTTACAGCAGGTATTTGCATCCAGAGAAGGCACCTCCTTTAAGCCTCTCCAATGGGGTAAACACACATTAGTGAAATGGACACATCGCAGTTCATGTTGACTCCTGACCACAACATGTGGCTGAACACAAAACGACAGTCAAAAAAAAGAAAAAAAGGGAAAACAATCCTATAAAATTTTCCCAATGTGTGGCTTCTGACCTCGGGCCTAGTCTTGTCACTGCCCTCATAATCATCACTCCAATCCTTCCCTTTATCTGCCCAGCACGCATGTCTGTGGTCGTGTCTGCTCACAGCCCAGATGTGGCCCTGAAACGGCCCGAGGGCTCGTTTTAGTACAAACTATTTGGGGAGGGTCTGAAGGAAGCATGGGATCTATAAAAAGGCTTGAGGAGCCATCCTGGATGGATAAAGGATGCTGTGTGGAAGGTCAGAATGCTTCACTGCAACACGCTCTTGCCTCCTTGATGTTGTCTATGAAGGTTTGCCACCCCCACTTGGGGGAAAAAACCTGAGAGTAAGTACAACTAGCTTCAAACCTGTTTTTCCTTGTAAAACCAATTACAAGGAGTGCCTGCATATCCTGTACAGTGAACGGCCCTAACAAAGAGAAAACGTACGCACAAGATACTGCCCCTTTATTACGGCTATGAAAGAAAAAGTTGGAGTAAAAGGTAGGTCACAGCAAACCACGCCATCGAGGATTAGAGTTTTGTGGAGCTCCACGGAGAAACCGAAGACCGGCCCGTGTGGGTCGCACGCAGCTTCTGAAGCCATTCTTTCTCAGTTCTTTCCGCAAAGTGGCCCAGCGCTGTCCCGGCCCGCCTGACCCGTCGTCCGCCGCCGGAGCGGGGCACAGGCACGACCCCCGGCTGCCCGCCCCCCCCGCCGGG
>WEIT01021958.1:108738-126966 GCA_013389985.1 Dryoscopus gambensis
GGTGTCCGCCCTCCAGTGCCCCCCAGCCGGCGTCCCCCTGCCCAGCCCAGAACTCGCCTGACCGCCGGCCCCCTCCGCGGCACGGCAAGGTGCAGGGTTTTCGGCTAGAACGTCAAGTGATGGGAAGCAGACCGAGGAACGCATCCACAACTCCCTCATCCCCCCTGCTGGAACCTTGCTGAAAGAAAAATAAATGAATTTTGAATCCCATTGTGCCTACTCAGTACCTGAAACACCCAGGAAAACAAGCAGGGACCAAGAGGCAGGCGCTGGTCCGTGGGCGCAGCAGGCCACTGCCTGCTCCGCTGGCCCGCAAACAAACAGCGATGGCATCGGCAAAGGGTGAGCCAAGTGTCGCTGGGCTGGAGAAGCTATGCCACCCAAAATCCATGAACCAATTTGTTTTTAAACTGCTACATGGCAAGAAATGAGATGCTGAGCTTGGCAGAAAAGGACCCTAGAAAATGTGATTATGCCTCTCTTTTGATGGGGCTGTTATAAATATTCATAATATTGCAATTTTGGAAAAAGCGGTTGTTTTGGCATGTGGTTTGGAATAGGAAACTAACTTCCAGGCGGTTCTCTGCATGGACAAAACTGGAGTCAGGTTACTGCTCTGCTGCAGAATGTGCTTTTGTAACTGAAGAAAACGCTACACTGCGGAGTTTTCAGGAGGTTCACAATGTGGTTGGAGTATTAATTAAAGAGAAATGCCTAGGTAATTGATGGTGGATTTCAGTGAATGAGCCAAAGGAAATGAAACACGGGATTTCACCATCAATGGCAAAATATTGCCATGGCAATGGGTAGCTTTGCCAGGAATAAACAAACAAACAACAACAGGCCTCTTTCAGAAAAAAAAGTTAGAGAATTTTCTGTTCTCACCTCACCATGTCTGTGCCATTGGACATCTCGGAGGGGAGAAGATGGTGTAGCCTACTTATGTAAGTCCCGTAGATCCAGCTCTCTTCTCAGTAGGTACAATTAGATAATTTCCAGAGCAAGAAGTTACCTGTATACTGGGGGATGGGAAGGCATTGACATTTGCTTAATAATGATTTCAGTGCCTTGGCTACTGTAATTCTGTTCCATTTTCTTACAGAAGGTGGAAGGGCACAGAAATAGCTCAGGTTTCCATTGCTCTTAGCTGGTGCTACTTCAGAAGAGACTGCTGACAGGGAAGATTTTCTTAAGAGCAAAAACATTGGCCCACACTTAAATTAATAAAGAGTTTTACAAAAATGCAACGGAGAAAGCAAGGGAGCTGAGAAAGCATGAGCTGCTCTTTCTTCCATGGGCTTGGATGCCTGGTGGGAAGTGTGCCCATGCACAGACACTGCTGTCCTCTCCCAAGCAGGGCCTTTGAAGGTGGCCATCTGCCTCTGAAAGCATTCTGGACATTTCTGGCTGCACCCAGAGTGCTGCAGTCTCTCAGAGGCTGCAGTCCCTCAGAGGATGCAGTCCCACCACCTGGTGTGAGCTCTGGGTGTCTCCCCTCATCCCAGGGAGATGGACCACAGCCACCACCCTGTCAAGGATTCAGCAGTGCTGCTGCTGTATCCATAGAGTGAATTTCCTGCAGTTTTGCAGGCTGTTGTTCTGCCCATAGCCTATGAAATCCCTGGTGGGCACCCATATCTGGAGATGCACTAAGGCCTTGCTGGGATTGTTTCTGAGGAAGATAGACATGGCCTGATGTTGATCTTGTGATTTCATGGCTTGTAGAGCAGAATCAATGGGCCAGAGCCAGGTGGCCATGTGAAATCAAAGGAAGGGTAACCAGAAGTCAAAAAGAGATCTCCTCATCAGGAGATCAGGTATCTCCTGGTGAGGAGACAACATCCATGTGAAGGAGCCAATAGTGAGCCTGATTGTATTAAATGTCTCTACCACTGGGTTGACCCCAGTAGTGTTTGTGAGCTGTCTAATGTAAACAGTCCAACAGAGAAGTGTTACGACCTGTTAAAGTTTGCAAAACTCTTCTGATAGCAATACTATATTGAACAAAAAATCATCCCGTACGGCTTCCCAGCAATTTGGCATTTGTTAGTTTTGTCTTACCATTCTTAATATAGTAATGCTTAGGTGCTGCTTAAGTTCCCTATAAAATATTTAATGTAGTTTACTGTAAAGTCTTCAGGCTGAGGACTGTATCTTACAGAGCACTCATACCACACCTAGCACTCATTTCGATTGCAGCCTCCAGGCAGTATTGTAAAGGTTCATTATTACCACCAAGATCTGTCCCTATCCTGTCACTTTTCAAAGAAGGTCCCTTCTTAACTACAGGTTTAACACAGCTGGTATTTAAATGACAATTTTCTTTTTTTTCCATCTAAAATGATCAAACCAGTTCCAAGCACATACATTTTTTAACTTAAACTTTAAATTAATGTTGTCCATATAGAACTGTGCCTAATCCAGCTATGCCTTTATTTAACCAGCTCAGAAAACATGCAACAAATAAGAAGCGTTCTTTCTCTGAAAAAAAAAAAGGGGCAAAAAAAAAAAAAAAAAGCTGTTTTTGGGATCTATTTTATATGAGAAAATATTTTGTTTAGGAATGACAGTCAAAGGCATTCTCTCATACATTGTAATATTTTCCATGTGTAGCAGCTTGTTTTTCAGTGATACAAATATGTTCAATAAAGGCCAAGGATAAAAATTAATCTAACAGTTTTTGCAGCAATGCTTTTGATGGTTTCATTCGATTTCATTTTCCTGTGGATACTGCCGTTAGTTCTGCTGCTTGCAATTTGTGAAGCATAATTCTGAAAGGTTCATGAGGTTGTAGGGATCCAGTAAGAGATGACTGATTTCTCCCCCCACACACATACACTCCACCCCACACCCACTCACCCACCCACCAGCAAAACATAATGCTGTACTATTTTTGGAAACAGGGAAAGGGCCTCCCTGTGAAAACAGAAAGCAGTGTATTTCTCAGTTACATCACTTTGCAATCTAATGCTGTGTTGTGCTCAGTGTTTTTGTGGTGATGCAAGTATTTTTTTTCTTTCTTTCTTTCTTTTTTTTTTTTCCCTTCAGCCGGTTGGATTTTCCCCATCTTACAGCACCTCGCAGGTCTCTTCTCTGAGCAGTACGTTGCCTGAGTGAGTGGAAACATACAGATCAGCTGCAGGTTTCTATCTACAAAAACAGAGTGAAAGAGAAAGAAAAGGGTTGGGAAAGCAGAGACAAATATTGACCTGGACTTATAGAAAGACATCCAATGGCTGAATAAGGAACCCTGTTCATGTTTTGGGATATTCTTTCAACTGGCTGGAACGAGAGCGGATCAAAAGAATGGGAAATGCCAGCAGACCCTTTAGAAGAATTGCTTATTTCTTATGCCTTTTATCTGTGCTTTTGCTGACTGAAGGGAAGAAACCAGTGAAGCCAAAATGTCCTGCCTGGTGTACTTGTACCAAAGATAATGCTTTATGTGAAAATGCCAGATCTATTCCTCGCAGCGTTCCGCCTGATGTTATCTCACTGTAAGGGCTGTAAGCATTTGGTTATTTAATTTATGATTTAAAATGAACTAGGATGTGTGGTGTTTTCAGTGCATACAGAAGAATGCTTGCTGCAGGGAGTACCTCCAGCATTCAGAATCATCAGCTAGTGTGTTAAAATTGTGCTGCATTATTGAATCCTGATTTTTATATCTCTTTCATCTGTCTGTCTGTCTGTCTGTCTGTCTGTGTATGTGCACACATCTCATTTTATACCTTCTTGTATGGAACATGAAACCTGTCACATTATATTTGGAGGGGGAGGTAATTTTTTTTACTTATATGAATAAATTTCTCTGTGATGACCATATCAGTATTATAGCCATGGATATATGAGGCTACATTAATGTATGGTTGTTTTTTTCTTCTTTACAGATCCTTTGTGAGATCTGCTTTTACTAAAATCCCAGAAGGGAGTTTTTTGCTCACACCATCTCTGCAGCTTCTGTGAGAAATATTTATATGATACAGTTTTTGTTATAAAATGTATATGTATTCATAAATATTTCAGAAAGGGTCTTAGTATTAATTTTATAAGAAACAGCAGCAGAAGATTTATTAGATCATGAAATACAAGACTTTTTAGCAATATGAAAGATAGTGCATGTCTAAATTTTACTTAGTATTTTGCAAGGCTATCTGTTATCAGTGCTACTTTGAATGCTTACATGCTGAAGCTTTTGGTGACAGAATGTATGTTATCTTCATTATACTTTAATTAACATTACAGTAAGGAGTTGAGTATTGGAACAACTATTCCTGTTTATTTTCTGCATTCCTGGGACCTGATCCCAGTATAAAGCTGTCCATTCGCAACTCCCATGGACTGTGAGCTCAGAACCCCTCAGATCAGGCCCGTCATTGCAGTGGGACAGGTCCTGAAGTCCATTTCCATGTAAAATTGCCATTGACTTCTGTGGAAGTTTAGTCACTTCAGTGGGAGTTTTGCCTCTATAGCACCTGGATTTGACCCTGTTTGTTATTTAATATTCTTAAAAGTAACAATGATTTTCTTCCAATTAAAAAACCTGAAGTGGTTATTTCAAAATCAAATACTGTGATGAGGTATACATGGAAAGAGACTATTTTGGGATGTTTAACTGTTAGCTGCATTTCAGCATAGGATTTTTACAGGCTCACAGGCTTTCCTAGAAATGTGGGCATACGATTATATAATTGTGAGCTATACAGAGGCAGAGGGGGTGTAACCTGAACTGTTTATAGTGGATGTGCTGCCAGCCTGACACACACCCAGATTTGTCTCCGAAATCCGGCAAGGCAGACTCCCCAGCGTGATCAAAACCAAAGTCGGATGTCTGTCCCAAACCGACTTCCCGTGCACTCTGGATGTGGTCAGAGGTGTAATGTTGATGCACTGGAGCTCTCTGGCTGTTAAATTAAACTGGTGGCATACCGACAGCTGAAGCCCTGACCCTGGCTGTACTCTGCTACCTCAAGTGGAGCTGATAAGGAGGTGCAGACATACTGTCCAATTTTGGATACAGGGTAAATAGGTAAATGCAGTTACTATGGAAACCTAAATGCTTTTCCATGGTGCTTTATTCCAGAGAAGCTTTTCCCAGGTGGTCATAGATCACAAAAGGGACACATGTCACATAATTTCTGCAATGGGCCTTTCAAAGGAGAGGAAAAAAATAAAAGCAGCAGCATTGGTGGAGCTTGTATCTGAAGAGAATGAGTAGGACATCATCTCTCTTGGCTACGATACACCACCTACACTTAGCAATCCCATTGCAAAGCAGGCAGAATTGGGCATGGTGGAGTAGGACAGACACAGTCATCTTATTTTGAGTTATTATAGTACCTGGCACAGTGGGCTTGGGCATTTTGGTAATGATAATAATTTTCATTTCTACTGTAGAAATGCATGTTCTACGCTGCTGTTCATAAATGCTGCAACAAAATCTATGACCACAGAAAAGCAGGGTTTGTTTTGCTATGGGCTTTGATGAGTGATCTGTTTTCCAGATATATTTTTAATATGGTAGTTGAGCTGCTTGCCATCCTTGCAATGTCAGGCTGCTAATCTAAGGCAAATGACTCCTGAAACACCAACCATAGGAGCAGGATTGTATCTGTGGGGACAACACTCCAGTTTGTACGTGGGAAAGAAAAATTTTCATCTTTGGCAGAAGATAGTAGGGGAAATAAGAATATGGAAATTAAACATTACAGTAAGTTTTAGCTTTGCGTGTTTATAGCTGTATTGGTAGGTTTAATTTAGCCAACAGCAAGATTCAGCAGCTTATATGTATTTCTATAGTAATAGAAATACATGTAGAGATAGTAATAATCTCCAGCATTACGTTTTTGAAGTCCAAATGTAACTGGGTATCTCCAATACACCAGTCACAGATTTCTAAATATGGAATATTTCTGCCACTATTATTATTTACTACTATTTTTAACATAGTAGCACAAATGGTCTCTGCAAAAATCATGGTCTTGAGCTAAACACTACTCATAACTCCCAGTCCAGGAGAGCTTTTCTTCTTGTGTAGTATGGATGGTATGCTCTGTACTTTTCATGTGACAAAATACAAAAATACAAAGAACCTACGCAAGCTATGGTGAAGTGCCAGCAGGAGTGTTCCCTAAATGTAGAGAAAACCTCCCAGCTCTCATCTTCAGCACTTTTATCTCTGTGTATCAGCAACATGCTGAGGGTGCCCTTATAAACTGATGACAAGAAAGCCCATAGAAAGAAGGGAGGTAATCATGGCATCAGGATTTGTACCTGCTTGCACTGTGCCGTTCCTGCCAAGTGATACAACCCCTAGCTACAGTGCAGTACCTTCAGCCTCTCTGTCCAGAGGTAGCAACTGTGGTGTTTGAGGACAGAAAAAACACTTTGTGCCTCAAACACATGTGATACAGCTGTTGGGGAGAGGTATGAGTGGGGAGGCAAATGAGCTCACCAAGTGCAAGACCTATGGTATCAGCCTGGCAATCTCTAAAATAGCAATACTATTTAAAGAGATGCCATTCTGTTCTCTAAATTACACAGTGGTGTGCAGAAAAGGAAAAACTCTCCTTATTATCTTTATTATTATTAGTGAAATCACATAAGAAAAGTAAAATTAGTTGCAGGATTTAATATATTGGTCTTCTGGCTCAAGGAATCTACAAAAATAATTGTTTTCTCTAAAATTCAAGTATTTCTTGATTTTGACAAAAAGGAAGAATTTCCTGCTTGTATTTTTTCATATACTTCATATAGGAACATACTTAAAGTGGAAAAAGCACAATCTGCAACAGCCAAGTGAGAAAATAAATTACCTGCAATTTATTCTGAATGTAAACTTCAAAATAAGAGATTAACTCATTAAGTGGATTAATTAGTACTTGGAAATCTTGCATTCCTGAATGTCTAAGGATGTCATAGTATGAATCTGTTTATCTATCAGGTCAATTGATTAAAATATAGATGTGCATGTAGTATTCCACTGGGGTAAAGTTCATCATACTTGATGATGTCTCACCACATTAAAAGTGTGGCAGTCCAGGGTTAGATTATAATGGAAAAAGGCAAATATGGCTGATAAGCATAAATAAAGCTGGAAAATTCACTGCTAGTCCATTTTTAATACTTACAAAATTACATAGAATGAAATGTGTTGCTGGTATTTTTACTGTTAGATGCATACACCAAGAGTATCTCCAAGAGGTATAATGAGGTCTTAAAAATATTTCTGCCTTGAACACTGACTGAATTAAGAGATTTTTCTTTTTTTTTCCCTCAGTAACTTCTCAGTACCCTCAGGTTAAATACACTCACACGTTTAACTTAAAAGTTAAAGGTTTTGCCTTCCTGTCAGTGTTGCAAATTCAACCTGATGTCTGGCTAACCAGCAATTTAAACCAAGACAATTTAAACCTCTGTAGTACTTGAACATTTCATTGTCATCCTAGTATATCTCCAGAGGCAGTTGTACAATCTCATTGTTTTACTGGCATGATAAACCCATGTTTACATCCCACAGAAGTCAAAGGAATTTTATCAGATGGCCCCAGCAGACAATTGTTGGATCCTTCCCTTTGCACCACACTATGGTGCTATGTATCAGCCTTACAGTCTTACAGTGCTTGCACAGAAAAAACATGAAACCAAGCAGTGGAAATTTGTTCTACCATGGCTTGCTTAACCATTTTCTAAAGCTGCTAATAACCTAATGGTCTTTTGTTTTGCATTTCTTTATGCAGGTTGTTTACGTCCAACACTTTTGATGTTATTAGTGATGATGCTTTCATGGGCCTTCCTCATCTAGAATATTTGTGAGTGGACCAAAGTATATTTCCTGGCATTATTGAGTAGAGGGGGTGGGCTTCCAAGTTCCAGGCATTGCTTTGACCAGAATCACTTTACGACCCATTACAGGTTCATAGAGAACAACAGCATTAAGTCAATTTCAAGAAATACTTTCAGAGGACTGAAATCTTTAATTCACCTGTAAGTAAAGTGATTGAATATATTACTTGGTATATTTAATATAGTAACTGAACCACTGTGTTGTTGAATTTCTCTTTTTCATATATAACTGTTCATATTATTTAAGTGGTATTTATAGTAATATTTAAATAATAAATTTATTTAATTAGAATGTTTATCTTTGTGTTCCCATCAAAGACTTCCAAACTGTGGTATGTGTAGAAGGCAAAGAAGTACATGTTTGGCAGTAGTTCCCTGACTTTCTCTGCTTGGGGCACAGGGGATTTCCAGCTGAGCATGTAGGAGCAGGGAGGAGTATGAATTGGGAATCTTGGCACTGATGAGGTGAGTCCCAGCTTGGGACTTGGAAAGGAGGAGCTGTGGTTAGGAATGTGGGAGGCTGAGGGATGGACACACACCTCTTCCCACATACCCCATTCTGACATGGATCCAGGAGAATATTACAGCCATTCTTGGGACAGGCCATCACTGTCTGTGCCCATGTCCACTTCAGACAGTAATAGTATCCAGAAGAATTTGACTAAATCAAACTTGAAAATTCCCACCCAAAGCAGTTTTAAATAGAAGACTTGCAAAAAGATGTATTTATTATGGCTTACCGATCTACTTCTTCCATTCTGCACCTACCCTACTCAGCACCCTGTCCTCTCCTGCATGTGAGCAAGAGTTTCCCGCAGTCAGGATCTGTCACACACTGACACTGGGATCTGCTTACCATTCCTTGTGTGCTGCTCAGCCCTTTGGCTATCTTGGAAACATGGCCAGGTCTTGCCCTCTGACCTGCTGCAGCCCCTTGCTGCATTAACTGAGAGAGGGGATTAGTCCAAGGCACTCTGGATGCCGATGTGGCTGTAGGAGCAATGCTCCCCATGCCCACACCAGGAGGGGCATTTCTCACACTGTGCAGGTGAGAAACACATTGGCAACAAATACCTGCAACATTGCACTGCAAACAAGAGTGGCATCCTTGTCTCTGAGCTAGGGAGACAGTTTTTATACAGGCTTTTGTCTCTTATCTTACAGCAAGTTTATCTTTTAGCAATAATTGTATTTTAATGAGGAATAAATTTTTTAAAAACAAAATACGCACTACAAGAAAACAACAACAACAACAAAACAACAGAAGAAGAAAAGGAAGAAAAGGAGGCTAAAACATCTGTAGTGTGCCTGACATGGGTTTATAGCCAGTTCTGAGCATCTGCATTCTGAAGCATGTCATGGGGTGCGTGTCATAGGCAGAGGAGTGGATTCTGACCTTTTGGCCTTAACGTGATAACCTCCAAGAGGGTTTTGAAACAGGGTCATTTAACTTTTTCTTTCATATATTTTGACAGAGGAGAGAAAGCAAAGGTTCCATTTTAAAACAGTTAATGCATAAATATAATAGTCAAATTGCAATTCACCACATCTTCACCATCTAGTAAATGTACCATAAAACACTTCATGCTTTCCCTTTTGGTCAGTTCAAGATTTACAGCTGGCTGAAACGAGGCCTACTGTGACTACTTGTGTAGATAAAGTTACTTATGGGATGGCTCTAGGTCTGAGGAAGAGGAAAGAGAGAGGAGAGGGAAAGAGGTACATAAAAAGGCTGTGCACATCCCATAACAATCCATATTAGAGGTACAGGCTGAATTATACTATTGTTAGAAAACACAAATAGCTGGATAAGGCTGGTAACTGGGACCCTACCTTCAAAATATTTATGCACATGAGTAGCTTAATATTCACAAATGGTCCAGTACATTATTTATCATATTCATTTACTTATTTAGTAGCTGCTGCTGCCAGTGAACAATTTGCTTTTCTAAAACAGAGGAAGGCACAGTTTCTTCTCCACAGAGCATATAGTGAAGACTAACGTCTTGCCTGTTACATTGGTTTCTGGGGATGTCAGGAGTTTCACAAGAGAAAACATATGCAAAAGCCAGAACCACATTTGAGGAGCAACTGCCATTTGCATGCACATTTTTGGGACATAGATTTGTGCATCATGCTGCTATAGTCCATGGAGCATTATTCACAAAGACAATGAGAAATTTGTGGAAAATAACTGCAAAGGCACCACTAGTTTAATCTGCTTGCAGAACCACTTGCCATCTTTTGGGGAAAATTGCACATACACATTAAGAATGATCATTTGGCACCCTGAGGCACTTTTCATTTAAGAAACAAGAGAGTACTTGTGTACATAAAATATACTTAAAAGAATCATAGTAAATGAGTATGCAAATAAGTTCTGTGAAGTTAGATAATATGAACTTTGTTCTATTTATTCTATTTACTTCCTTTTCACAACATAAATTTTGGAATGCAGTAAGCTATCCAAACATTTGTACTTTTATAACGCAATTAACTTCCATAATTACAGTGTGTCCTTATAGTAA
This sequence comes from Dryoscopus gambensis, assembly GCA_013389985.1. Classification (NCBI taxonomy): domain Eukaryota; kingdom Metazoa; phylum Chordata; class Aves; order Passeriformes; family Malaconotidae; genus Dryoscopus; species Dryoscopus gambensis. The sequence continues at coordinate 119,112 of WEIT01021958.1, forward strand.
AAGAGAGCCCTCTAGTATTTATTATTGTGCAACAGGATTTGTTTTCTGGTCAGAGTACATTTAAGAATAGGAAAATTTTAAAAAGATTGCATTTTTTTACTAATTTACTAATTTAATGTCTAAATCTTACAGTTAGCGTTGTACAATAATTTCTATGCACAATACATAATTTTGATTGCATTTATTTCAGAACTGTCACCATAAGTTTAACTGCATGTTTGAGTCAACCTTTATGCTTATTATAAACCAGATACCACGTACAGCACCACCTAGGCAAGACAGTGTTTTCTAATATATAAGTATGCTTTTTAACAGTGGAATATAAAATGCATAATTTTCATTCAAAAGTGGCAAATGCATAAACCTTGCTTAAATTTTTCTGTCAGTCATATTCCCATGGCAGTGGTGAACCACTCCTACTTCAAGTACATCATCCCTTTTAGTTTGCTATATAGTAACATATAAAAACTATATAGGGCATTAAACTTGTCTCAGCTTGCAAGTCCACACAGCTTTCTCCATGTGAATTATCTGACTTTTAAGGCATTGCTCTGCAGCATGAAATTGCACATAAGTGAAGCACGTGATACATTCACATACAGTGTTACAATGAGATGTACTTTGAAAGTGGTGAAGTCAGAATGGACTAATGGAAGCATCCCGTATTTACTATTCCTGATCAGACAAACACTTATTTTTAAATGAGGCAGCAGACCTAGTACATCTGGGCTTGTCCTTGTATTTAAGTATGTGCCTAAGTGTCTTTGTTTGGCTAAAAAAATTGTGGTTAATAAATAACATTTATGTTTACAAGTTAAAACAGAAGGGTTCTAAGTCTTACTAGCTACAGATTCTAACTGGGATCTTAATCTAGAATGATTTCTTTCTATTTTTGCTTCTCCTCATAAGTAATAAATAATTCTGTTAATTAGAAGAGGCATAAACTATACCCTATAACATTACTCTTTTTTCTGTCATGCCCTCCATGACATCTGAGACCTTTGGAGGACTCACAGAGACAGTCTGACTGAAATGTAATATACTGTTTGTTCAAAGCCTGCTCACATTTCCTCATCACTTTTACCAGCTAGAATACTCACTGAATTTAAACAAGTTTTCCCAACATTAAAAACTGGGAATTAATAACTTTTTTTTGCTGGTCTAATACAGCTTACACACACACACACATTCCAGGAAAGCAATTCATGCCAATCAGCAATTTATTGCTTATTACTGCATATTTTCAAAAACTATGAGCTAAGCCTAAGCCCATCAGCCCATAGTAGTAAGATTTTCCTTACAGAAGAGGTACAAGAAAGTGGGGAAATTGCAGTGATATGAACACCATGAATTGGGATCTCATATGGAAAACATCAGTACATCCAATCATGATGAATTGTTTTAAAATGTTAAGGGGTGTTGCCAAACACCCAAAGGTGATAGCACTTTTTACCCTGCTAAGTGGAATATTGTAGATGCTGCAAGGCTGCTGAGGAGTGAAAAAGTAGAAGGAGGCATGGCATTTTAGTGGAAGGAAAACTCACAAAGTAAATGAGCTCTTCTTAAAAGCAATCTTTTAGAACTAAGTGCTGGAGAATACCAGTGTTCTTTGCCATAAGAAAAAACCCCACACAGTATATCACAACTTACAAAAATGTGCGGTTTCATGAACTAGCACTAATACTGAAGTGTTTTCTTTTACAGGAGTCTTGCAAATAATAATCTCCAGTCACTTCCAAGAGACATATTCAAAGGCTTGGATTCTTTAACAAATGTGTAAGAAATAAATTAATTAATCTATTAATTATACCAGAAGTATAAAGAGATTATTTTAGAGGACATTCTGAGTAACCATTCAAACCAGTAGCCAGTAATGGATCTTATTAATGGATAGAGACTACGCAGTATGGGTAGGCTTGCATTTTTTGTCTATTGTTGTTGAGAATTTGAGATAGTTTTGAACATTCCACCAGTTATGAAGATAAGTAATACAATTAGTAACTATGTAATAAAGCTGCATGTTCATTAAGATTTTGTGAATAAAAAGGGAGGATCCTTAGGGATGCATGAGATAGCAAGGCATGTGGGGAAGGTGGACGATATTTAATGGAGTAACATTTTAATGTGTAAGCAATTTCTGGGAAAGCTATCTTATATCAATAAAGCGTGTGTCTAAGTAAGGATCCCATACTAGATCTAACTGCAACCAAATCAAAACATCAACTTGTTTAAATATACATATATATAAACTACTAATAAAAACATAAAATATAGATAAACAGATAAATCTTATAGTTGCTTTAGTGAAATAGATCCTGTTTACAATATACCAAATCCACGTTCATCTGATCTGGGATAATAAGCTGAGAAAATCCTTGGCCTGTTCCCTCTATTAACAAAGTGGGCTGAATTCCTAGTGCAGAGCTGCAGTAGTAAGATGTGGACATGGCCAGTGTACCTGGGAGCATTACTTGGCACGACTGATCGTGGCCAGGTGGTCGCACAGTCTGCTCCTGGCACTTGCCTGTTCCTGTACATACGATCGGAAATCTGACTGAAGACAGCTGTAAAAGACTTGAACAGAACTCCTTTGCTTGTATCTCCTGAAGCCCTAAATGAGTGTATCTAAAGGAGACAGTGAATACTGACTGGCTGACCATCAGGTAACATTAATTCCTATTTTGTTATCTAGAATGCTCTTTGTGAGAAAGGGTAATCCAAATGCAGCAGGGGTCATTACTTTGGTAGGCTTTTGCGTACCTATAATCCTTCCTTTTTACTTGGGGAAATCGATAAAAATTTCTGACTGATCACCAAGTTAAGGTCTCCTTGATTACTTTATATAATTAAATCTGTGTGGGTTTTGGTATGTAGATTTAAGTATGGGTCAGGACAAATTAAGCCAGGAAGGCCTCAAGTGAGAATAAGCAAGAGGGCACATATTTAACAAAGGCCTGTTTTGTTGTTCTCAAGGAGAAATACATTAGCTGACTACTTATTTTCAATGTGTGATTTATTTGTTGTAGAGATCTTAGAGGCAATGCATTTAATTGTGACTGCAAACTGAAGTGGTTAGTGGAGTGGCTGGGCAGCACCAATGCAACTGTTGAAGACATTTACTGTGAAAGCCCACCAGAATATAAGGAGCGCAAAATCAATAGCCTCTCTCCGAAGGAGTTTGATTGCATTATTACAGGTAATGTGCCTCAAATTATTTAATCTTGTTAAATTAAAGTCAAAGCTATAGTTTTTCATTCTAGAGCCCATTTTTGCAGGAAGGCTGCATTCTGGATGGAATTACGACTAAAATCAATATTGAGCTCTTTGCCAGTCTAAGTCTGACATGAGAATCATTTAGGAGCAAGTTCCTATATTGCAGTATCTACTCAAACTTTAATATGTTACATAAGGATTTGGAAAACTGAGACATAAACCAGTACCTCTTTTTATTGAGAAAGATTGAAAACCAAATTGCGGGGCTCCTTTATCAACAGAAAAATTGGACTAGTGATGAAATACAGTTAATTTTTAATAAATTGGTATCTGATAAGCAGATTTTTTTTCAGTACCGTATATAAAGTATCTCTGTAATTATCATCTGTTGTGTGCACTTTTGCAGAATTTGAAGTTTATCAGTCCCTGCCATACCAATCTCTGTCAGTAGATACTTTCTCATATATGAATGATGAACATGTGGTTATTGCTCAGCCTTTTACTGGAAAATGCATCTTTCTTGAATGGGACCATGTGGAAGTAATGTTCAGGAATTATGACAACATTACAGGTATGAACACTGTTTGACAAATAACATTACAACAAATTATCTGAAAAGAGGTACTAACCCTGTCTTTTACTTTTCTTTTTATAGGTACTTCAACTGTTGTGTGTAAACCTATAGTTATTGAGAGTCAGCTGTATGTCATTGTCGCACAGCTGTTCGGAGGCTCCCACATATATAAAAGAGATATTTTTGCTAATAAGTTTATAAAAATTCAAGATATAGAAATCCTTAAAATCCGAAAACCCAATGACATTGAAACTTTCAGGATTGCTGAAGACTGGTATTTTGTTGTTGCAGACAGTTCAAAGGCTGGTTTCACCACAGTTTACAAGTGGAATGGGAATGGATTTTATTCCCATCAGTCTCTGCACGCCTGGTACAGAGATACTGATGTGGAGTATCTTGAAATATCTGGCAAACCACATTTAATTCTGTCAAGTAGTTCCCAAAGACCTGTAATATATCAATGGAACAAAGGAACAAGTGAATTTGTTAAGCGGTTTGATATTCAAGATATGGAAGATGCATATGCAGTGAAGCATTTCAAAGTGAAAGAGGATGTATACATTTGCTTAACAAGATTTATTGGGGACTCTAAAGTAATGAAATGGGGTGGTTCAGCATTTCTGGATTTACAAAGGATGCCATCCCGAGGGTCAATGGTGTTCCAACCACTTCAGATAAATAATTATCAATATGCCATTCTTGGAAGTGATTATTCTTTCACTCAAGTCTATTACTGGGATGCGGAAAAGGCAGAATTTGTGAAGTTTCAAGAATTAAACGTACAGGCACCAAGATCTTTCATACATGTCTCCATCGATAACCGAGATTTTCTCTTTGCTTCAAGTTTTAAGGGAACTACACTGATTTATAAACATGTCATAGTTGACTTAAGCGCATGACACTCATAATTCTGAGATTACATCAGACTTTCTACCGTAAGTGGACAAAATGAACTAAATGCATGATGACTCTCTTATCTTACTTCCAAATGAATGCCTTTAAAAGTTGAGATTGCTAGAACAAAGTATTACTAGTATCTTCATCTTTAATTGTCAAGTCTAGTGGTGTTGGAAGTTGCATTTTTTAACAAAAAGAAATGAAATTAACTGTTATTTGCATCCACAATATGTAAATACATGTGCAGCTGCATCTGTTGCTATAAAGAATATTAAGATGTACTTTTCCATTTATTTATTCACCTGTTTGAAACAACTGCCAAATAAAATGTTTACATTTTGTGTCTTTCACATTCCAAATATTATTTGCAGGTGATACTTTTTATTTGTGTATATATTATACACATATAAAATAAAGACAAGAAGGCATATTGCCCAATGCAATGTTGTACTGCATAGAAGATGTACAATATTTAAGATCAGGTGGGTTTTACTTGTAACAGGAAGGTCTTGATAAAAATACTGCATTGAAACACAAGCCTATAAATTATCACCTGGACAATCCTTGCAGTTATGTAAAGCTTACTGATTTAAATAGAACTCTAAGCAGAAAAAAAGTTCAGTTACCTAGATGTGGTTGTAGGATGAAGGGTTCAGTTATATACATCTGATTGTAGGATGGGCCGTTGTACTGTGCATAGCTAAAAACTTACAAAGAACTTAGCAGGATAAAAGAGAAGGTAAAGGTCTGTGTTTCTTCACGTGATATTGAAGCAGCAGAAAACAAATCTCTTGTACAACACTGGGGCTGTTACTGTGCTGAAAAGCTGAAAGCTAGAAGCAAAGCTTATTTTTCAGCTAGCGTTATTTCTATAGCTGAATTGTCAAACATCACTTGCATGAATTCTGCATCCTTGTCAAGTCTTTCCACTGTAATTGCAATGATTTAGTTTTCAATGAATTTATTCCTTATTCTGAATGAAGCTAGTGAATGGGAAATTTTTTTTTCCACTACCCTGCAATGAATCCTAGTAGCAGGTACTTCTGAAATTCAGGGAACTTTGAATGTGGCAGGATAAAGTCAGTTTGTATAGTATATGCAACTCCGGGGAAGCTAACTATATCTGTTAAATTATGCCAAATCTGAATTTGGCATCAAAATCCATTACAAGCTCAAAGTTAAAATAGTCTTTTGTTTACATACATCTAGTGCACCACTTGAGAGAAACCTACACTGATGCTGAAGATGATATGGTGCAGCTCAGGAAGAGAGCTCAAGTTTATTTTAGACACCTTTGCATTCACTTAAGTTATCAAGCATTGTGCTTGAGTGCTGTCTTAAAATATACACATGAATACTCTGTTCATTTCTACACATTTCTACCATTCACAGACATTGATTGGTGAATAAAACTAATCATACTATGCATGTCAGCTAGTCACATGAGCTGATTAATGTGTATTTTAGGAAGCCAGTCCTAAACTGTATGCTTCTGTAATAAAGAATGGAGTTTTTTTATATTTAATGTTATTTGAAAAGAAAAAATCTCACGTGAACAATACTACTCTAATAAGTTAATTTTTCTGATGCCTTTTTATCCATAGCTGCATATGCTCTGCTAAGTATTTGGCTTAATAACTACCTATTCCATAAGTATTTACAATGTAGTAGAAAGATTTTAAACTATGTTTCACAGCTGAAACCTCCCAATTTTTTCTTAATAAATACATTTCCAAAAATCATCTTAATACATAATCTCTTGTTTGGCAGTTTCCTTTATATCTCAAACCATATTTCCTTTAAATAGTTTTAGCTTTTATATGAGCATGATTTCAAACCCCAGATGAACCCAAATAGTATTTTTTATTATTTCTCAGCATTGGCCGCACATCTGTGGTTGCCAACTCAGTTTGTCCATTTCTTCTTCAGTGGCCTTTGCATGGGAAAGGAATGAAATACAAAATCATGAAGCCATCTCCAATCAATCAGCAAACCATTAAGTGTTTTCTATTTCTTCTTGTCTTCTGTTTCAGTCTTTTACTTAAGGTCCTATTGAATTATGTGCACTGTTTCTGATCTGATTTTTCCCATTATACTTGCCTACATGCACTCTCTATCAAATTATAAAGATAACGGCTATGTATCCTTCTCATTATGAACATATTATCCACATCTGGCTGAATTTAAGTGGAGTTGGAGAAACTTGCTAATCTGCTACCAACATTTATTTACAAACAACATATTGTGTACCTTGAAAAATTTGTTTCATGGAATTGTATTTCAGAGCCAGCCAGCTATGCTGTCTAAGGCCTATGCTACAGTNCCTGCAAGGTTGTGAGTCACTAGAATTTTACATTCACAGTACATATAAAACTAGCCATGGTACAGTGGAGGGTAGCAAGGGATTAATCTGCTGGAGAACGCAACTGTGGTATCAGTTTAGTTGTTTCCTCAGAAAATTTTACCAGTAGTCAAGCATTAGTGATTTGGGAAGTTCTTAATGCCTATGTCATTTTTGGAAAGCCAACTAATTACAATAAAATGCTCAATTGAAACCTGTTCTCTTTTGAAAATCCCTTTCCCTAGTCTGTTTATGTCAGGTGGAGACTCACAGGGACAACAGCCAGTTTCTTATTGTGTGAGTATAGCATTTCTTTGTACCAGATAAGGAACTGGGGTATTTTTAGAACAGAACTCATAATCCTTAACGTAAAAGAGCATAAAGGCTCATTAGGTGGTTCCCTGTGCTGTCTCTTCCTGATTTCAGAGACTGACCTTTTAACAGCTCATCTGAGCATAAGGCTAAGACCATATTCTGTCCTGGTTCTCTGCTCAGTATTCCTTTTGATATCAGTGGAAGAGTCCGAAAAAACTAGACTAGAACCTTTTACCATATATACATTGATACTTTTTTAAAACGTTGTTTTAAAAAACCTGCTTCTTTCAGCAAAGTCTATGTTACTTGTGGCTGACTGGTTGTCTTCGGTAGTTGTAATGGATTTTCTAAACTCCCTAATTGTTTTGTTTATGACTGAGAGCATATGTAAGGTACTAAATGTATTACAGAAGAGAGTACTGAAGGTTATTAATGGGTACTTCTGATCCTCGATGCTCCTTAGTCATGTTAATGTTTAAGACAGAAAAAAAAGAACATTAATGGAATAGTATTGT
>WEIT01021959.1:7427-31114 GCA_013389985.1 Dryoscopus gambensis
TAAGACTTCTATAAATTCCTGTCACTGTTATCAGACTTCATTGTCTGTTGGTTTCTGTGTAAGCCAGCTCAGCTGGTTTGCTGTAAAGATTGATGGATTGCTGTAAAGCATCTTTAGATTGTGGCTTTTGTTTTCTTACAGAAGTGGAATTATCCTTTGAATTATCTCAGCCTGGTGAGAAACCTGAAAAAAATGCTGCTACCAGCATGTACTGTGTGATGGAGAATAGAATAGAGAAGTGCAAGCTAACAAGGTGTAGTGCAGATCTTGCTATGTCTTTTAGGCCAGTTTCAACAACTGTAGAGTTGCTCACAGTTGGAAACAACATTTTGTGGCTATGATCTGCATTTCTGCAGTTTCTTGATTGCTACACAGGTGTTTCTTTCAACTCTGAAGCCAGAACTGGATGCTTTTCCCTGAGAAGTGTCTTGGTCAGACACAGTTTATGGGGTGGAGCTTGGGAAATGAACTACCTTCCTTTTCAGTTTTAACCACTCCCCTGTAAGCAACAAAGAGAGACAAATGCAAGAAGATATAAGTGAAAAAATAAGTTTACTAAAAAAACCCCCAGCCACAACCAAGATAAGCGTAATAACCACTAGATACAAAGATCCTGAATGCTGTGGACTCCACAAGAACAAAGAAAACAGGACGGCAGAGAAGCTCCTCCCCCAGTATGGAGACTTCCGTAGAAGACTGCGTCAGCCAGAGGAAAAAGACAAGATGGCGGAGAAGATCTGTTCTTGCAACCATGTGCTAGAGAGAGAGCATAAAGGAAAGAAAAAAATGAACAGAACAACTGAACCTCTGTGATTACAAAACTCCCACTTCCCCCAAAAAACAACCAAGGGGGAACAAGGATAAAACAAAGGAAACTTGGAGAACTATTCCCGTTCAAAACCAGTCAAATGTTGCTGAACCATTTGCTCCATGCCACCTGACAGGGTCTCTCATAGAGGTGGCAGCTCTGTCAACAGTGGCAGCTGGAACTGGGGCAGCGGCTGTAACTCATGGAGGAACCGGGGAGGACCAGTTTTCACAGCATGACTCTCCTGAGTTTCAGCAGCGAAAACAAAGATTCCAAAAAAAGTCCTCTACCAGCTCCAGGAACGTGGATTGCCCCTGGCAGCCTTGGCCAAAAAAGGTGTTAGGGAATTTCCTCTGAAACAGTCTAGGACTGAAAAATGCAGTTTCTCAGAGACCTGTACCAAGCAGTTTCCCATGGAGTTCAGAGAGAAACTAAAGAATGCGTCTGCTTTTCTCTGCCCTGGCCCACAAAGTATGCCCCAGGAAACTCTCTTGGCAGCCCACAGAGAAGCAAGAAAGAGAGCTCTGTCTGTTTCTTGACTCTCAAAGGGACCCCAGCACCTCCAGTCTCCATGGACCCAGGGCAAAACACTGGTTCTGGTTCCACTTCCGCTCCCTGGGTCTTAAAAGGACAGTAACACAAACTGCATGGAGTGACACAGAGGACTAATAGAATACAATTTACATTTTTTGGGTCACCCAAGACTTTATCCATTCCTCATTCCGAATCATCTATATCATGGCCCAATTAGTACCTTTTAACTATATACATACACACATACAAATAACTACATACAAATACAGGTATTATTTCAGTAGTCACTGATTGTTCCCGCAAGATGCGGATTGAGTTCATTTGGTCCATGACAGATATAACGGAAGCAGTTCAATCTCATTGTCCATAGTATTTCCAACATGCAGCGGCATTGCCATTCAGCAACAAGTGTTACATATGCAATTCAACATTATGGACTGTTCTCACTCAAAGTCAAATCCCCTTGAGGTATGTGACATGTTTCTCTGTCCTTCTGCATTACTGACCAAGTGCAACCAGGTCCTCAAGCAAAAACAATCCCACAGCTGGGTTTGCATTTGCTTGAGGTGGGATTAATCCAAACTGTCTTTCCTAACATAGCTCTCATATGCACCATGGCGACTTTATCTCCATCTACTGTACACAGGGCTAACGGTTGAGCTGGTCCAGTTAATTGAACCTCTGGTGTTAAATAACCAGGTAGCCTTTGCTAAATGCAGATGCTACAGCTTGAAGGTCCCATCAACCATTGCCTTCGGTGTGGTTTTAACAGTCCATTGCTCTGCTCCACTTTCCCAGCAGATGGTACATGATGGAATGTGATACACCGACTCAATGGTCTGAACACCACTGATCTCTAGCACCAGATGTTTATAAGGCTATTTTTGAAATGAGTCCCATTGTCTGCTTAATTCTCTCAGGGGTGCCATGTTGCCATAGGGCTTGTTTTTCAAGGCCCAGCACAGTGTTCTGGGCAGTGACATGAAGTATGGTGTACGTCTCCAACCATCCAGTGATAGTTTCTACCATTGTGAGCATGTAGTATTTGCCTTTGTGGGTTTGTGGCAGTGTGATAAAATCAACCTGCCAGGCCTCCTCATACTTACATTCAGACCAATGTCCCCCATACCACAGGGGCTTTACCTGCTTGGCTTGCTTGATTGCAGCCCATGTCTCATAATCATGAATTACGTGAGATATAGTGTCCGCGGTCAAATCCACCCCTTGGTCAGGAGCCAATTGGTGTGCTGCATCTCTTCTTCCTTGATGACTTGAGGCATCATGGGCCCACCAAGCTAGAAAAAATTCACCCTTGTGTTGCCAGTCTATATCTACCTGAGACACTTTGATTTTGGCAGTCTGATCTACCTGTTAATTGCTGTGATTCTCATCATCAGCTCGACTCTTAGGCACATGTGCATCCACATGACAAACTTCCATGATCATTTTCTCTAACTGGTTAGCAATGTCTTGCCATACTTGAGCAGCCAGGATGGATTTTCCTCTGTGCTGTCAGCTGGCTTTTATCCACCTTTCCAGCCACCCCCATAGAGCATTTGCTACCATCCATGAGTCAGGGTAGAGGTAGAGTGCTGGCCACTTCTCTCACTCAGTGATATCCATAGCCAGTTAGACGGCTTTCAGCTCTGCACCCTGACTTGATTCACCTTGTCCACTGGTAGCTTCCACAACTCACTTTACAGGGCTCCGTACAGCTCTTTCCATTCCCTATTAGACCCTGTGGTACAGCAAGAACCATCAGTGGAGAGAGTGTATCACCTCTCACTCTACAGTAGCTGGTTATATGGTGGGGCCTCCTCAGCATGTGTCACTTACTCATCTTCCTCTTTAGATGCTAGTCAAAAATTTTCACCTTCAGGCCAATTCAGGATGACTTCCAAGAACCCAAGGTGATTAGGATTTCCTGTCCAAGCTTGCTGTGTGATCAGAGCCATCCACTTACTCCACGTAGCGTCAGTGGCATGATATGTGGAAGAGACTTTCCCTTTGAACATCCAGCCCTGCTTTGGTAGTCAGGGTGTGAGAATGACCTGTGCTTTGGTGGTAATCACTTCTAAGGTGGCTCAAACCCCTACATAAGATGCTGAGATCCCTTTTCCTGTTGGGGTGTAGTTGGCCTCAGNGGATGACTTCCAAGAACCCAAGGTGATTAGGATTTCCTGTCCAAGCTTGCTGTGTGATCAGAGCCATCCACTTACTCCACGTAGCGTCAGTGGCATGATATGTGGAAGAGACTTTCCCTTTGAACATCCAGCCCTGCTTTGGTAGTCAGGGTGTGAGAATGACCTGTGCTTTGGTGGTAATCACTTCTAAGGTGGCTCAAACCCCTACATAAGATGCTGAGATCCCTTTTCCTGTTGGGGTGTAGTTGGCCTCAGATCCTTTGTATCCCTGAAACTAAAGGTCATCCTTGAGTTTCTCCAGGTACCTTCTGCCAGAGGCTCCAGGAAGGACCATTCTCCCTGGCTGCAGTGTATAGCACATTCTTCTCATCCTGTTCCATCGTGACTGACTCAAGGGCTACTGCATGGGCAATCTGTTGTTTGATCTGTTCAAAGTCTTGTTGTTGTTCAGGGCCCCGCGTGAAATAATTTTTCTTTTGTGTCACAAGGTAGAGAGGGCTTACAGTCTGGCTGTACTCTGGGATGTGCATCCCCCAAACACCCATGGTGCCTAGAAAGCCTGTGTTTCCTTCTTGCTGGTCAGTGGGGACATAGCAGCTCTGTTATTAATCACTGCTTCTGGAACTTGTTCATGTCTGTCTTGCCACTTCACTCCTAGCAGCTGAATTTCCTGTGCAGGTTCCTTGACCTTACTTTGATGGCAAAACCCACTTTGAGGAGAACCTGGATTATTTTCTTCCCTTTCTCAAAAACTTCCTGTGCTATTTTACCCCACAGGATCATGTCATCAATGTACTGTAGATGTTCTGGAGCCTCACCCTTTTCTGTGGTAAATGGTGGGGCTGTGCTTTCACCCCTGGGGCCACTGGTTCCAGGTGTAGGGGATTCCCCTCCAGGTGAAAGCAAGCTGTGGCCTGCACTCTGCTGCTAAAGGAACGGAGAAAAAAGCATTAGCAATATGAGTGGTGGCACCACTTTTTTGCCTTGGACTCCAGTTCATACTGCAGTTCCAGCATGTCTGTCACAGCAGCACTCAGTGGTGGTGTGACATCATTCAGGCCATGATTAGTCTACTGTCAGTCTCCACTCTCCTTTAGACTTATGCACAGGATAGATGAGGCTACTGAATGGTGAGCAAGTCTTGCTGACCGCTCCCTGGATCTCCAGTTCATGGATCATCTTATAGATGGGAATCATAGGGTCTTGGTCGGTGCGCTATTGTCGATGGTGCATTGTTACGGCAGCAATTGGTACCTGCTGTTCTTCAACTGTCAGGGGTCCTACTGCAGAAGGGTCCTCTGAAAGACCAGGCAAGGTATTCAGTTGTTTAATGTCTTCTGTCTCCACAGCAGCTATCCCAAATGCCCAACAAAGTCCTTTTGGGTCTTTGAAATAACCACTCTTAAGGTAATCTGTACCAAGAATACACTGAGCCTCTGGACCAGTCAAAATAGAGTGTTTTTTCCATTCCTTGCCAGTCAAGGTCACCTCAGCTTCCAACAGAGTCAACTGCTGAGACCTCCTGTCATCCCAGCAATGGAAACAGGTTCTGCCCCTACCATGTCATGATGGTATCAGAGTACATTGTGTGCCAGTGTAAGCCAAAGCTTTGTATTTTTGTGGTTCTGATGTGCCAGGACATTGGATCCACACAATCCAATAGACACTATCTTCCCCTGTCTCTATCAGGCTAGAGGCAGAGCCCCTCCAGTTCTGGCTACTTTTCCCCTCCCTGGGCATACATTCTGGAGGTCCCTTCAAGGGGATCAGACATGTCTGTTCTGCCTTCACGTCTATTCTGCCTAGGAACACACCCACTGGAAACTGTAGCTAAATTCATTCTTGCCAAGCTTCCTTTGTTTGTACTTTCTTCTTTCAGTTTATGTACCCGTGCTGCTAAGATGGAAGTGAGTTTTCCATCCCATCTTCTCATGTCTTCTCCATGCTCACAGAGGAAGAACCATAGGTTGCCTCATGGAGTCTACTCCCTCTCCCTGGCTGGGGGATGCCTACTTCAGATAGCAGGGATTCTGGTCTGTACTGGTGGAACATGGAAAAGGCCCTCCCTAAGCTACTTTCTGAGTTTCTGATGGCTTTCTGATGGCTCTCTGATAGCTCTCTTCAATCCTCTCTTCAATTTCCACATAAACTCGATCAGGTCAGTTTCCAAGGCTGAGACTTGGGCTCAGGTTGGGATGTGGATAGTCTTCATATGTCTGTAGACTTCTTGTCATAATACTCACTGTCTTGTTTTCCTCATTCTGTTGCAGCATCACTAGGAAGTGGGAGTACACTTGTGTCCCTAGCTGTGCAAGTTTCAACCACATTGATGTTGTACAGGGTCTGGAATTCTTGTGTGTTCTCATTATTTGAGAAAATGATCTCTATCACAGCCAGTTCTCTCAAGCTTTGGATTCCTTGCTTGGTGGTTTTCCACGGGCCTTGATGCAGCTGGAGGTGTTCTTGGCAAAGGTATCTCTCCTTCACAATTGTTAAGAGTCGCATCCAGAGGCTGAGAGTTTGGGCCTCCTTGCGATCCCCTGGTTGATACCCTCATCACATGACAGAAATCCCAAATGCCATCCAAAATTGTAGCATCATCTGCAGTGTCCCAGACTTGGATCAGCCAGCTCAATATAGACTCACCTGTTTATCGGGTGAGGTGTTCCTGCAGACTGTATAGACTTTCTAAGGATAGGGATTTGATGATTATTTCCAGCTCTGATTCCTCTGCTGGCTGTGAGGGTTCTGCCTCCCCATCATCATCCACCAGGCAAATGCATTTGGTCTTGTATTTCTTCCTCTGGACAGGGGTGACTATTACTGGCATAGGTTGCCCTTCTGGCTTAACTGTAGCTTGAGTGACTGGAGTCTCTGCTGATTTGTTCCCTTCCCCCTCCCACTGTAGGTGCTGCTGCGCAGTAATGAACAGCATGGAATAAGCATTATCCATGACCCAGCACAGTGCAATAAGTTGCCCCTCTTTGGAACTGCCACTGTAATTTTCTTTAAAATATTCTGCTACCTTTTCTGGGTTCTGTATTTGTTCAGGGGGAAATTTCCAAATCNTTGCCTTGGACTCCAGTTCATACTGCAGTTCCAGCATGTCTGTCACAGCAGCACTCAGTGGTGGTGTGACATCATTCAGGCCATGATTAGTCTACTGTCAGTCTCCACTCTCCTTTAGACTTATGCACAGGATAGATGAGGCTACTGAATGGTGAGCAAGTCTTGCTGACCGCTCCCTGGATCTCCAGTTCATGGATCATCTTATAGATGGGAATCATAGGGTCTTGGTCGGTGCGCTATTGTCGATGGTGCATTGTTACGGCAGCAATTGGTACCTGCTGTTCTTCAACTGTCAGGGGTCCTACTGCAGAAGGGTCCTCTGAAAGACCAGGCAAGGTATTCAGTTGTTTAATGTCTTCTGTCTCCACAGCAGCTATCCCAAATGCCCAACAAAGTCCTTTTGGGTCTTTGAAATAACCACTCTTAAGGTAATCTGTACCAAGAATACACTGAGCCTCTGGACCAGTCAAAATAGAGTGTTTTTTCCATTCCTTGCCAGTCAAGGTCACCTCAGCTTCCAACAGAGTCAACTGCTGAGACCTCCTGTCATCCCAGCAATGGAAACAGGTTCTGCCCCTACCATGTCATGATGGTATCAGAGTACATTGTGTGCCAGTGTAAGCCAAAGCTTTGTATTTTTGTGGTTCTGATGTGCCAGGACATTGGATCCACACAATCCAATAGACACTATCTTCCCCTGTCTCTATCAGGCTAGAGGCAGAGCCCCTCCAGTTCTGGCTACTTTTCCCCTCCCTGGGCATACATTCTGGAGGTCCCTTCAAGGGGATCAGACATGTCTGTTCTGCCTTCACGTCTATTCTGCCTAGGAACACACCCACTGGAAACTGTAGCTAAATTCATTCTTGCCAAGCTTCCTTTGTTTGTACTTTCTTCTTTCAGTTTATGTACCCGTGCTGCTAAGATGGAAGTGAGTTTTCCATCCCATCTTCTCATGTCTTCTCCATGCTCACAGAGGAAGAACCATAGGTTGCCTCATGGAGTCTACTCCCTCTCCCTGGCTGGGGGATGCCTACTTCAGATAGCAGGGATTCTGGTCTGTACTGGTGGAACATGGAAAAGGCCCTCCCTAAGCTACTTTCTGAGTTTCTGATGGCTTTCTGATGGCTCTCTGATAGCTCTCTTCAATCCTCTCTTCAATTTCCACATAAACTCGATCAGGTCAGTTTCCAAGGCTGAGACTTGGGCTCAGGTTGGGATGTGGATAGTCTTCATATGTCTGTAGACTTCTTGTCATAATACTCACTGTCTTGTTTTCCTCATTCTGTTGCAGCATCACTAGGAAGTGGGAGTACACTTGTGTCCCTAGCTGTGCAAGTTTCAACCACATTGATGTTGTACAGGGTCTGGAATTCTTGTGTGTTCTCATTATTTGAGAAAATGATCTCTATCACAGCCAGTTCTCTCAAGCTTTGGATTCCTTGCTTGGTGGTTTTCCACGGGCCTTGATGCAGCTGGAGGTGTTCTTGGCAAAGGTATCTCTCCTTCACAATTGTTAAGAGTCGCATCCAGAGGCTGAGAGTTTGGGCCTCCTTGCGATCCCCTGGTTGATACCCTCATCACATGACAGAAATCCCAAATGCCATCCAAAATTGTAGCATCATCTGCAGTGTCCCAGACTTGGATCAGCCAGCTCAATATAGACTCACCTGTTTATCGGGTGAGGTGTTCCTGCAGACTGTATAGACTTTCTAAGGATAGGGATTTGATGATTATTTCCAGCTCTGATTCCTCTGCTGGCTGTGAGGGTTCTGCCTCCCCATCATCATCCACCAGGCAAATGCATTTGGTCTTGTATTTCTTCCTCTGGACAGGGGTGACTATTACTGGCATAGGTTGCCCTTCTGGCTTAACTGTAGCTTGAGTGACTGGAGTCTCTGCTGATTTGTTCCCTTCCCCCTCCCACTGTAGGTGCTGCTGCGCAGTAATGAACAGCATGGAATAAGCATTATCCATGACCCAGCACAGTGCAATAAGTTGCCCCTCTTTGGAACTGCCACTGTAATTTTCTTTAAAATATTCTGCTACCTTTTCTGGGTTCTGTATTTGTTCAGGGGGAAATTTCCAAATCATTGGACTAGGGCATTTCTTCAAAATCTGGCTTATAGCCTCCCACATTCCATGCCACTCAGGATTTTCCACCCCTGGGATAGATCTCTGGGCAACCTCCCTGGAAATCTCAGCCCTGATTCTAAACATAGTTGTAGACTGTACACAGGAGACATAGCAGAATTAGCAACAAGAATATGATGTATTAACATCCAGAGGGAATTTGACAATCTCAAAAAGTGATGTGCTAGACCTGAAGAGNTGTCATCCCAGCAATGGAAACAGGTTCTGCCCCTACCATGTCATGATGGTATCAGAGTACATTGTGTGCCAGTGTAAGCCAAAGCTTTGTATTTTTGTGGTTCTGATGTGCCAGGACATTGGATCCACACAATCCAATAGACACTATCTTCCCCTGTCTCTATCAGGCTAGAGGCAGAGCCCCTCCAGTTCTGGCTACTTTTCCCCTCCCTGGGCATACATTCTGGAGGTCCCTTCAAGGGGATCAGACATGTCTGTTCTGCCTTCACATCTATTCTGCCTAGGAACACACCCACTGGAAACTGTAGCTAAATTCATTCTTGCCAAGCTTCCTTTGTTTGTACTTTCTTCTTTCAGTTTATGTACCCGTGCTGCTAAGATGGAAGTGAGTTTTCCATCCCATCTTCTCATGTCTTCTCCATGCTCACAGAGGAAGAACCATAGGTTGCCTCATGGAGTCTACTCCCTCTCCCTGGCTGGGGGATGCCTACTTCAGATAGCAGGGATTCTGGTCTGTACTGGTGGAACATGGAAAAGGCCCTCCCTAAGCTACTTTCTGAGTTTCTGATGGCTTTCTGATGGCTCTCTGATAGCTCTCTTCAATCCTCTCTTCAATTTCCACATAAACTCGATCAGGTCAGTTTCCAAGGCTGAGACTTGGGCTCAGGTTGGGATGTGGATAGTCTTCATATGTCTGTAGACTTCTTGTCATAATACTCACTGTCTTGTTTTCCTCATTCTGTTGCAGCATCACTAGGAAGTGGGAGTACACTTGTGTCCCTAGCTGTGCAAGTTTCAACCACATTGATGTTGTACAGGGTCTGGAATTCTTGTGTGTTCTCATTATTTGAGAAAATGATCTCTATCACAGCCAGTTCTCTCAAGCTTTGGATTCCTTGCTTGGTGGTTTTCCACGGGCCTTGATGCAGCTGGAGGTGTTCTTGGCAAAGGTATCTCTCCTTCACAATTGTTAAGAGTCGCATCCAGAGGCTGAGAGTTTGGGCCTCCTTGCGATCCCCTGGTTGATACCCTCATCACATGACAGAAATCCCAAATGCCATCCAAAATTGTAGCATCATCTGCAGTGTCCCAGACTTGGATCAGCCAGCTCAATATAGACTCACCTGTTTATCGGGTGAGGTGTTCCTGCAGACTGTATAGACTTTCTAAGGATAGGGATTTGATGATTATTTCCAGCTCTGATTCCTCTGCTGGCTGTGAGGGTTCTGCCTCCCCATCATCATCCACCAGGCAAATGCATTTGGTCTTGTATTTCTTCCTCTGGACAGGGGTGACTATTACTGGCATAGGTTGCCCTTCTGGCTTAACTGTAGCTTGAGTGACTGGAGTCTCTGCTGATTTGTTCCCTTCCCCCTCCCACTGTAGGTGCTGCTGCGCAGTAATGAACAGCATGGAATAAGCATTATCCATGACCCAGCACAGTGCAATAAGTTGCCCCTCTTTGGAACTGCCACTGTAATTTTCTTTAAAATATTCTGCTACCTTTTCTGGGTTCTGTATTTGTTCAGGGGGAAATTTCCAAATCATTGGACTAGGGCATTTCTTCAAAATCTGGCTTATAGCCTCCCACATTCCATGCCACTCAGGATTTTCCACCCCTGGGATAGATCTCTGGGCAACCTCCCTGGAAATCTCAGCCCTGATTCTAAACATAGTTGTAGACTGTACACAGGAGACATAGCAGAATTAGCAACAAGAATATGATGTATTAACATCCAGAGGGAATTTGACAATCTCAAAAAGTGATGTGCTAGACCTGAAGAGGTAGAAGGAGGTGAAAGGCTAGGAAATATCATCCCATCCTGTTCCCCCAACAGGTTGGGTGAGATTATGAATAAGCCTCCAGAAGTAGCAGCCCGGACCAGGACAGGCAAACAACAACAAATACACATCTGAAATTATCTGTATTACTTCTGATGTTATCTTTCCATAAACTGATATCATGGAGTGTATAAACAAAGCAATCTTGGTTTGTGTTCCTGATCTGGAAAAGAACATGTGTATGGGTGACTGCTATTTCATTTTAGCCTATGATGCAACAGGGCTGAATGGGTTTTTTTATTCTTTCTCACGGCACAATAAAGCAAGGCAAGTGTTAAAAAAGAGACAACTGGAAGGACATGAAAATACATGAGTAAGCATTGGAGTGATTTGGTCTTCTTTTACTCTAAGAAGACAGAGAGAATATAGTAGTTAAAAAGGGGGGAAAAAAAACCCAAACCAAAAATAACGCCCCTAAACCAAACCAAACCAAAGTATATGAAAAAGTCCCAATGTTTTTATTTATGTTCAGAGCAAACTTGATAGTGAAATCCTTGAGGTACACCAAGTCAGTTTAGTGTGTCCCATGGTTTGCTGCAAGCGTGGGTTCCTGTAAGCTGTGCTGGATACCTGCCAGGCAACTCCATGGCTCCATGAGGGAAGAAATCCAATAAAGCTGTTGATTAGAAACCAAGGTGTAAAAAGATAGTTGACAGCATGGCCTGCTATCTACTGGCTGTGAGGTTAAAGAACTTAAAGCCAGAGGAAGTATGGAGTTCACAGAAGTCTTTTTTTTTTTGGTAGAGACAGTGTTCACAGCAAAGCTCTGCTTCTATGTTTGATTTCTACCTTTTAGATGAAGCATTTTTCCGCCCATGTCTCATTAACTAGAGATGCAGTGCCACTACTCTGCACATTGGTGAGGAACACTTGCATATGAATGTGCTTACACTTTGATCACTAAGATTCAGGAAGAAGGAAGGACAGATTGTACCCATACCTTGTGTCCTACCACAAGGAGTGGGGATGCAAGCAGGGGAAATTAAGTTTTCTATATTTTATTTTTACAAAGCCTTTGCTCTTCTAGATAGCAAAATTAACAATAGTGAAGTACATGTGGGAGCTAAACATGAGGTTTACCTATGTGGTATTGGGTCAGGGAAATTATTTAAATATACTGGAAGCTCACCAGTCAAGCCCAACCATAAACCTTCTCTTCTCTCAGATGCACAGTGCCTTTATGTGCCATGTGCCCAAGCTACTCGCCATCTCAAAGGTGCTGGAATGGGCCCTCACCAAGTATAGCAGTGTCTTTCCTGTTCTGGGGAGTCCAGGATGAGACACAGGAGTCCACATGCAGTCTCAAAAGTGCCAAATAAGGAAGGAGAGTGGGTTTTTTTTGTTTCTTAAATAGGGCTTTTTTAGTTAGCTTTTTACTAGATATTTTTTTTTAAATTGTGTTGTTTTTTACTATTGTGTTTTAATTGTTTATTGGTTAGTCTTGCCAAAACACCCAAAAGTAGCAAAGAGGGGCAGAGGGAAGGAGAGGGCCTGGCATCCTCTGAGCTCCTGTGAAGGGGTGATGAGAGGAGTCTATTGAATTGGAGGTCCTTGGGGCCTGGAGGTGAGGGTTTTAGTCTGCAAACAGGAAGGCCTCTGGGGCATTGCCATCCCTGGCTTGTTCTTGCCTCTGCTACTGAATGGGTGGTTGAAGATGAAGGCAGGGCTGCCCTGTCATTGCACAAAGAATTGTTGCAGATCGGTTGTGACTCTAGTCAAGGCAGGACTGATTTGATATTGGCTACAGGCTCTTGAGTCATTAGGGTGAAGGTTGTGTAGGTACTTCTCCCCCGTCAGCTGATTCCCATGTAACCGGAGCTGTGTAAAAGTTGTTGAGAACCATGAAGGAGGAAAGGAGGTATTTTTCTTTCCTCTACAGTGAGTAAATGACAAACAGTCCGCAAACAGATATCATGCTGTTGTTGAAAGAAGGAAAATGGAGCTGGTCACTAAGGTCTTTCTGGTGATGGTTTGCTTGTGTCTGTGCTGCTGTGGTGACAGCAGACCCCGATGTGCCCCTATTTAACCTGTATCACTCCAGTCTCTTGTTTTCAGGGCATATCAAGAGATGGAAGTTAATACAGGCCTTGGAAGTGTCCACTGGTGACATGGGGAAGGTGTCACCTCTCTGCTGTTTCCTAGTTTCCTTTCTCCCTTTGGCTCATACTTTTCTTGTCAAGGCCACCATGCAGACTGAATCTTTAGAGGATTGTCTTTTCTTTGAGTTAGACTTTTACTAGCTTTTACAAGATAGAGAGAGAATATGCAGTTGGAGAGGAGGTACTGAAGAGCGCTGTTATTTTCATTTAATGAAACCCATTGTGGATTATGGAGATCTCAGGACATCTCTTCTCTATTCCTACCATACTTGTTGCCATGATGCCACAGGACCAGGAGTAAAATAGGAGATTGATTTAGCTCTTAATGTGCAGATGGAAGCCTTTCTCCAGGGCATTTCCTAGGCCTGAGTTGATAGGCAAGCTACCTTTACTGGTATGACCACATTTGTGAATACTTAACCTGGTGCATCTGTGATTTTCTCAAAGAGATTAACTCAAGGATGTGTCTAAACTTATCAGTTTGATATAGTGGGTAGATTAGAGGTGATATAAATTATCTTTCCTTTTTCATCAGCTTGCACTATTTCTTTTCTTGGATACAGTTTTAAGTTACCTTTGTTTAAAGACTTGGGCAATTTTTCTGAAGTCAAGTTATGTAAGAAATTACTCAGAACAATTAGTATTTGAGTGAATTAACTTTTACTCCTCATGAACTTCTTCCTTAACACAAAACTGTGTTTGAATACTATAATAAACGATAATAAGATATTGCACAAATGTCTGGGGGATATCTTACTTTATAGTCTCACTGGTAACATGAAGAGAGGGCTGAATTTGTCTGCCTGTTTACCATGTCAATAATAATATTTATAAAGCCCAAGTATTCAGTGCTATGGTTTGGACAGTTTTGTAGCAATGTGTTGGTATTTAAAAGTAGTGCAGCCTCTTCTCTTACCTCATTTCTTCTTTGAGATTGTCAAATATATTTTCTAAAAAGAAAAGAATTGGAAACTGTTTCAGTAGACTTGCTTTTCCTCTACTTTTATATACTGTACTTCTCTAATAGAAAGATGTTAGCCCAAATGAAAACAAGATCACTCTCAAAGTATGTAATGTAAAATATTAACAGGGTTTTGTGCATTATTAGAATAATTAAATACAGTCAAGAGACACTTCAGTGGAAACAGATCTTGTAAAATATGACCGGGGTCCATTTAGCCAGAGCTGCTAGGCAGCATACAGAGTGCAGCACCATAATGTGTAGTGTAGATGTTGAAGATGATTTCAGAAACAAAGTGCTCAGGATGGTCAGAGCAAAAATAACAGCTGTGTGTATCCTGGGCTCTAATCTGACTCAGATGCAAAACCAAGAAATGGATGAATATCTACCTTCAATTATCCCTGTAATGAATTTCAGCATTATATCAACCTAGCAACAAATGCATAAACTTATCATCCTCTAGTGTTACATCTTTTGAGATCTCTCATGCATTAGCTATAACTTTTACCTATTAATTTTCAAAGTCACATGCTGTTGTGATGCCTGTTGTTTGAAGTAGCAACTAAGAATTTTTCAGTAGTAAAATCCTTTATTATTTACCATGTCTGAAGTATTTTTCATCTCTGTTTCAGAGAAAATGATCTGAAATATGTGCAGAGGTCAGAGGATGTGCATCTTCCAGATTTACACCTGTAGAAGGGAAAGTAGTATCTGTGTGTTTGTAAGCATGTGTACATTCTTGCACTGCAATCACTGACTCATTTGCCTGAACTGAACCCTTTGCTTTTGTATTCCTACTGCAATAAGCTACACACAAAGTAGCCCATGCAGAGCAGTATGATGGAGTTTTAGTTCAGAGGATGTAGTGAAAAGTCTGCTGTTCCCACAGCGTTATCACACTCCTTACTTATAAAAGTATATTTCTACACATTCAGGTTCTTGTCTCTTGGTTGTATTGACAGAGACATTTGTGCTGCTGGGAACTGACCAGAACTTCGGGAAAAAAAAAAAAGGGAAATAATTTAAAATTAGTTACTTTTCATCCATCATATAATTATTTGGAATGCTGTTGACTGTGCAACTGATTGTACTTATGGGTTGGGAGGAGGAGATGGTTATAGGGGGTGAAGACCAAGGCCAACTAATATGATCAGTGTTGCAGAACTCTGTTGGTGGAGAGGCATCATAGTGTGCCATCCGTGGGACCAGGTAAGCACAGCAGTCTTGGGTTTCACAGTGATGGCCTGGGACTGGAATTTGAGCACAGTTACTAGAGGCAAGAGAGGAATGATCAAAATAGACTTCATGAGAGATTCATAAAAAGGAGAATAGTAACTTATTTTTAAATTAATGCTGACCCATTTCTGAATCTTCCAAATCCTGAGCTGGTATGCTAACCTTGAGCTGTTCTTCCTCTGTTAATCTGTAGAGACCTAAACTGAGAGAAAGAGAAAAGAAATTTGTATAGTGTGCTAGATCAGAACATTCTGGTATTTTAAACTGTTTAGGACATCCATTTAATCTTCAGAGAAATTTCAACTGGAGTCTAAACAAGTGGTGTAAAACTACTACTAATGATGATGATGATGATAATTATAACAAGAGTAATGAAAACATGAGAGAGAGAGAAGTAACACCCAAGAGAAACAAGTGATGAACAATACCATTGTTCAACACCTGCTGACTGATGCCTAGTCTGTCACCAAGTAGTGATCACTGACTCCAGTTTATATATTGGGCATGACATTCTATGGTATAGAGTATGCCTTTGGCCAGTTTGGGTCAACTATCCTGGCTATGCTCCCTCCCAGCTTCTTGTGCACCTGCTCACTGTCAGAGTATGGGAAAATCAAAAGTCTGTGATTTGGAGTAAGTACTAGTAANATATTGGGCATGACATTCTATGGTATAGAGTATGCCTTTGGCCAGTTTGGGTCAACTATCCTGGCTATGCTCCCTCCCAGCTTCTTGTGCACCTGCTCACTGTCAGAGTATGGGAAAATCAAAAGTCTGTGATTTGGAGTAAGTACTAGTAATCAACAACAAAATCATCAGTGTGTTATCAACATTATTCTCATATTAAACCCAAAACACAGCACTGTACCTGCTAAGAAGAAAATTAACTCTATTCCAGACAAAAAAACCAGGACAGCAAGTTTGCTTAACAAAAACTCATACAGGAATAGTTTGAATTAATAATAGCAGGGAAGTAGTGCAGGTTCTCAAAGGTCGTTATTTCATATATGCATTATATATACGAGGCAATTTTTTTTAACATGGTGATTTTCCACCATATGACTCAACTTTAAACATGCATATCAATCAGTTGAATCAAGTTACCTGATTCTGAGGCTTTAAACAGTCTTTTCCCTTCCTTCTAAGAATTCCCTATAAAAGAAAACAATTTAAGAAGTTTGTGCTTAATTGAAAAAGGAGTACTAATACCAATGTGCTCTTCAGAAAACATCTAATATTTCTCTAACCAAGGATTAGCCACCTGGCTTCATTTGCATCCCTCCCATTCCTGTGTTTGTGCAGAAAATCCTTCATCCTCTTCCCATCCCTGAAAGAGGAATAATATAAAGAGTTACATACAAAGGCATTGCTGTCAGTAATTTGCAGATAGACAACAAAAGAAACTGGAGTGTGTCTGATGCTGGTTTTTGTGCTCTTCTTTCCTTGCTGCTCTCATTGTTACGCTATCCAAAAGGGAATTTAGAGCTCTAGTGATTGAGATGGTGTTGGCTACCGATATGTCCTGTCACTTCCAGCAAATCAAAGCTATGAAGAATGCTTTGCAGCAACCAGAAGGGTGAGTCACTTCACAACATAGTATAGTGAGGGGGCTACATTTCAGCTGGTGCTTTGCCAATGTGTTAAACTTCAAAAGCACCTCTCCGGAGGCCATCTCTTTCTTTGCTATCCACAACAATTTTCTTTCTGCTGTTGAATTTTGAATGAATTCACTTAGGAAGGGATGGGCACATGCCTATATGCACATCTATATTCTGTGCTGGTGGCCCAAAGCTTTCAAATGTCACCATTGTTGGGACCAGCCTCGCTGGGCATTTCCCTGGTGGGTAACATCAAGGACATGATTCATTTGAGTGACTTTTACAATTGAGTATGACTTAAGGTTGTAAGACCTGGAGAACATAACTTGCACTTTGCCCTTATGCAGATGGTATCAGCTGTCACCCCTGGAAGGTGCCTGCTTCATAACCAGAGAACAGATGAAAACTTGAGATCCACTGAGGGAAGGACTGGAAAATAGATGGAGCAGTATAGGGGAAGCTTTTCTTCTTCCCAGTATGCCACTGGGAGCTGTAATATTTTGTCCACAGGTCTTCCCCCAAAAATTCCTTCTATATTGCTCTGAGCAGTGGTCAGTTTTTCACCCTGGACACGGTTATGTGCAGAGCCTCCCAGAATTATACCTGTATCAGAATTATGCCTATATCAGAATAACACCTGTATCAGAGCAGGGTGTGGCTAGCCACCTGATCCTCTCAGAAGCTACAACATTTCAACCATTATGGACGGCCAAAAAGTGGAATTAAAAAATGAGACCACCCATTCCAAGAAAGCATTACTGGGTTCTTGGGCTAGCCTCCTAGGTTATGGTTGTAAGAAATCACCAGCCTTCTTTTCTGTGAAATCAGAATTCCCTTCTGTTTTCACACTAGTTTTCTATCAGTGAAATATTTATCAGTGATTGTGTAGACTTGTCACAGCCCAAGAGATGCCCACTATTCATTACAGTGGGATGATAGGGACCATCTTCTCATCTAGCTGTATAAAATGCAGCACAGATGAAATGGGGAACAGAGCAGCTCTTCAAGACTGCTAGTGAGGACAAGCAATCCTGGAAAGTTGCTGAGCAAGGCTGAGCAACATTTCTTAGTATCTCTTTTAAAATACAAATTGTGTGCGTTGCAGAAATAAGACAGAGTTGTTCAGAGTTCTCTGATTTTATGATCAGAGAAACGACTTCATTAATACCCTGGCCAAAGATTCTAATTACCTTATTTTTCTGTAGGTAAGATTTTTGTTGTTCTTCCCTGCAAGAGTAGACAATTAATTTTTTTGATCCTTTGGGTTTTCAGAATTGACAAGCCGAAAGCCTTATCACTGTTATTACATACAGCAGATATCAGTCATCCAGCCAAGGCCTGGGATCTCCATCATCGTTGGACCATGTCTCTTCTAGAGGAGTTCTTCAGACAGGTAAAACTAGGGAAGTTCTTTTCTTTTCTGCAGCTGAGAGGGAGTGTGTAGGAAAAGAAGGAAGTAGGAAAATATGAACACAGGTATTTTCCTTTTTTTCTGATGTTTGTAAGAACCTCCTAAATGGTATGAAGCTTTCTCCTCTAGCACCATTAGCACTGGCTATTATGCCTCTTAGGAAGGTAGTGTCTGATACACTCTCTATAAATATAAACATTACCTACATAGTAGAAATTCTAATTTGGGAAGCCAATATGTTAGAAGCTAATTTCCTAATTTCAGATTAGGAAAACATAGAATATATGTCACTCTACTTAGCTCTAGAATCATAAAACCAGATTCGTGTACCTGTATTTTATAGAATTCTACTTACATTGTTGTGATGGATGTGAAAAAGGTCTTACTTTGCCCTTACTTTAAAAGAAGTGAACTGATGAAAATTATAGTTCATAGTGGACCACCTGTTGACAGACCCACAAATCTAGACAAATCACTGAGCTCTGTGTGATGGTTACAAGGCCCCCAAGTGATTAATAAAAAGCATTTAAAGAATTAAAAAACCAACCAACCAAAGCCAAAAAAGCAACCAACCAAAAAAAAAAGTAAAAGCAAACAGATCCCTTAAGGAGTATATCAGATACTTTTCTCCAGTATGAATTATTAACCTAAGCAGTGCTAGCACTTAGGTGTTTATTTTCCCTCCAAAGTCCAATAACTTCTTGTTGTATAGTAAATCTTAATGCAAAAGGGAAAATTTGACAATTCTTTAAAAGTTCTGATGTCTCGGTTTTGAAGACAAAATTTTAGGAGGAAACGCTCTGGAATGAGTGCCTCCGCCAAAGGTAAAGGACCTCCTCCTTTCCCCCGCCAATGAGACAAATTGATAACAGCAGGTGAAAGTGAAAAAAACCCTACCTGTTTATTAACACAGAACAAAACCGGAAAAAAAGGGAAAGGGGTGGGGGGATGGGTGCCCGCAAGAAACTGGAAAGGATTGAGTAAAACAGTTAGATGTTAACCCCAGAAACTATCCTCTAACCACACACCTACACACCCACTCACAGCAGAACAGGAAAACTCAAAATACTATAAATGCCCGGAGACGGAAAATACACGGGCTGGCAACTCCCAGTCTCTGGGAAGGGGAGTCCACACAGCAGCCGGGAGAAGAGAAGATGGGAAAAAACCTGTCGATTCTCCGGTGCCGGTCCTCCTTCTCACAGCAGGCGAAACTGGAGAACAGATGGAAAAACCTATTGCTTCTCCGGTGCCGGTCCTCCTTCTCGCAGCAGGAGAAGCTGGTGGATTTCTGTATCCCTTTGCTCACCGGTTTGGCCTTCCTCGGGGTTCGGACCAGCCAGGGGCACTCCGCAGGTCCGCCGGGGCCACCTCGCAGGCTCCCCGGGCCGGAGGAGAGGGAAGGAAAAAAACCAAAACCTTTTCCCAAGCTAGCGGGAACGAAAAACCACCAAAAGCGCAGTGCAGCGTCCCCGATACACTCACTCCAGAGCACGGCGGAGCGCCGCTAGAGCCAGAGCCGCTGGACAGAGCCGTTAAACCGACCCGCACCTGGGGTCCCGCGGCTCCGGCCCCGCCTCCCCGGTCCATCTTAAAGATGCAGCAGCCTTGGGCATTAAGCAGACGGTTAAGAAATAAAGCAGCCTCATAACATCACCTCAGGACATCTGACAGTTTTAAAAAATAGTATCTGTTTTTAAAGGCACTGCAGTAATCCCTTTTTTGAACAAGGATATTGCAAAAATTTGCTTTGCAATTAATCCTTTGGTTTGTTTTTCAAACCAAGGATTGGTTTACTGGGTGGAAGCAGGTAGAGCATACCTGCAACTGATTCTGTCTTGCCACACAGGAGGCTAATGCAAGCGGGATGACTTTAACATTAATTTTAAGGGAAAATCTGTGCATATTTATGCTTTTCTAGCTCAAAGTTATACTAAATGTGTAAAAATACGTGACTGCCAAAGACTTGTGAGGGAATTAAGATTACCTCACGCTAAGATGTGAGACCACAAAACCAAGTTTTTGCTTTATTTTACACATGTAATGAAGACAAAACTATTATTTTATATATTTTAATTTCAGCCAACATATTCTAATTTAGTTTTGTACGATGAATGACAACACTTTTAGATGAAGCTATATATAAAACTCATATTCTAATTCCAAATTAAAATTAGTATTTATTTCCTCTACAGGAAAACCATTAAGCTTACCATAAAGCATAGATTTGAGTTCACTGAAGTTATCTAGTACTAGATTAACGAGTACATTCCTACTAGACATTCGAAGAAAAACACACACACTTCTCACAAATTGATGTCCTAGTTCTGGCCAGGACAGGGTTAATTTTTGCAGTAGCCAGGAGGTGGCATGGCTAGGATCTGGAGGTTATTCTATTCCATCTCACTTAATTTTCCAGGGATGGAGAAATGGCTGGGTTCTGGGTTGGGGTAGTGTTTGGTGATCACTTGCATGTGAATCACTTCTCTCTTGAATGCTTCTGTGATTCACATTGTTGCTGTTACTGTCCTTTTCTTATCTCATTGCTGTTTCCAATATATTATTATTATCTCAAATGCCGATCTTTATCTTTTGTTCCTCCAGTCGTCCTCTCCAGCCCACTGGAGGGGGGAGGGGGAGGGAAAGACAGGAGTAAGTGAGAACATGGTTTGGAGTTTTTGGTGGGAGCACTAAATTGAAGAATACCATCCTAAACCAAAACAACCTAGTTTTGCACCGTGTGGGACTCAAAGAGTAGAGATAACAACAGATGTGGCCACAGAGTGTTGGAAACAAATTTGATCTAAGCATTAGCTTTACTACATATAGAGCCTCTTGGTCACAGTGTTGCTCGGTCTTCTCACAAGGTTGCGGTACTTAACCCTGTATATACTTCATATATGCACTAGGTGTCCACCATGATGTTCTTTTCCAGAGTAGGGAGAGGGATCAGGATTGCTTTGTTGCTGTACGATGTGATATTAGCTTTGCATAGTGAAGGCTCTCAAAACGGGAGGAAGAGGCAGGGCCAGAGATAGTTGCCCGATCCCTGTTGCAGCAGTGGTGGATGGCAAAGTGCCAGGACCTTCTGAAAGCGTCTCCTAGGAAGCTGCTTTGGCGGCTCATGCACTCACATGCACTCACACACGTGCATGCACAGACAACTCCAGGAGACAAGCTGACAACAAAAGTGTCAGGGAAGGGTCTTCGTATGGGGTTCCACAGGAGGGTTTATTACAGCCGCACAGATGAAGAGGTCCACACATGAAGACAACAAAATGGGGAGGGTCCAGGGATTTATATGGGGAAGGTAGGGGTGGAGAGAGCACCAGGGTCCAATGGTCTGAGGGCATAGGGGCGGTACATAGGCAGGATTAGGGTATGGGAACCAATAGGGAGACACTGAGGGAGTGGCAAAGGGACAAGGGCCAACGGAAGAACAGGGAAGGGACAACTTTCTGGTTTGGAGACATATAGGGTAGAAAGGGGCAGGAGAACAACGGGCCAATTGGGAAAACAGAACTGAGGTACATTGACATAATTAAGCAAAGCATCCTGGGAGAGGCTTCTTTGGTCTCCACAACTGCGAGGTAACAAGCTCAGAGCTTTTCCTCCAGGGGATGTTTGTGGTCCCTTGATTGGTAGGCCCACTGGCCTCCACAAATCCCCATCCCCAGGTGACCTGCAAGATATTTGAAAATCTTTCAGCTGCCAGTTGGGTGAGCCCCTCGTGACCTGCCTGGCCTGTGCTGGGATATTGCAGCCCATGTTATGAAACTAGATAGATGGTAGTGAAGCCATGCAACTGGGATCCCTGTTCCGGGATGTGGGCATTGACAAAGGGATTGGGAAGAGGACAGAAACTCTTTGCTCTGGAGCAACTCGCATCAATTGTGAGAGAAAGGTATTCATTCTTGCAAGTATGTTCTAGTAGTGTGCTCAAGCAGGGGGAAAGCTGTAGAAAAATGTATCCAGTACCTGAAAGAATTAGCCATGCTGGAGGTAACCTATAATGATTCAAAAAACAGATTCAGATCAGGTCCTGCTTACACAACCTATGTGGCAGAAGTTTGTATGGAGTGCATCATTGTTGTACAACAACTCAGTAGCATTGATCTCAGTGAAAGAAAGAGAACAAAGAGGGCTTCAAGTGACTACAGAACTACAGCAATATGAAATAATTTTTTCCTCCTTACCAAATTGTGCCTCGCCTGTGGAAAGACTGTCCAAAACTGCAGAAAGACTCAAAAGATTCAAGCATGTTAGAGAGTAAATGTCTTATGCTTCTCCAGTATGGACCACAGTCTCAGCTCTTGGAAGCATGTGCATTCACCAGCTTGAGAGAAAGGGCACGAACCGTGAGATAACATGCAGTTTTACTTGACCACAGCGAAGACATGAGAAAGTGGGATGGAAAACCCACCTCTGCCCTAGCAGCACAGGTGTGTGAGTTGAGAGGAAGGACAACCACCACAGAAAATTCTTCAAGGATAAATGCCGCTCCAGTTTCCAGTGGGCAAGTCCTCAGACACAATGGAAGGGCTGATGTTACTTCTGATCCTCTTGAAGGGACCTCAAGTTCATATTTACGAGACATGAACAACAACTACTATGGCTAGAACTAGAGGGGTCCTGCCTCCAGCAGGAGGAAAGGGGCAACTGGATCTATTGGACTGTGTGGATCCGCTGGTCTGGTGCATCAGACCTGCAAGAGTATAAGGCTTTAGTTGACATTGGCACACAATGTACCCTGATGCCATCAACATCTGTAGGGGCAGAATCTAACTCTGTTTCTGGGGTGACAGGGGCATCCCAACAGCTGAATGTACTGGAAGTTATAGCAAGCCTGACTGGGAACAAAAGGCAGAAACACCCCATTCTGATTGGCCCAGAGGCCCTGTGTCCTTGGAGTAGGTTAACTCAGGGAAGGGTATTTCAAGGATCCAAGAGGGCATTGCTGGGTTTTTGTTATAGCTGCTGTGGAGACAGGAAATTAAACAGCTCAACACCTTGCCAGGTCTCTCAGAGGACCCTTCTATTGTGGGACTGCTGAGGGTTGAAGATCAACAGGTACTGATCACTACCACAACAGTGCATCATCAACAATACCACACCAATCAGGACTCTGTGTCTTCCATCCCTGAGATGATTCATGAACTGGAGAGCGAGGGAGTGGTCAGCAAGATTCACTCACCCTTTAATAGTCCTATATGGCCAGTGCATAAATCCAGTGGAGACTGACAGTGGACTATTGTATCCTGAACAAAATCACACCGCGGCTGAGAGCTGCTGTGATGGACATGTTGGAACTTGAGGATGATCTGGAGTCCAAGGCAGCAAAGCGGTGCCACCATGTACATTGCTAATGCATTTTTCTCCATTTCTTTGTCAAGAGAGTGCAGGCCACAGTTTGCTTTTACCTGGAGGGGTGTCCCATACACCTGGAACTGATGGCCCCAGGAGAGGAAGCACAGACCCACTCTTTGCCATGGACTGATCCAGACTGAACTTGAAGAGGGTGAGGCTCCAGAACACTTGCAACATATTGATGACATTATTTTGTGGCACAACACAACAGAGAGTTTTTTGAAAAAAGAAGATAGTCCACATCCTCCTGAAGGTCTATTTTGCCATAAAGCAAAGTCAAGGGACCTGCC
>WEIT01021960.1:5415-32273 GCA_013389985.1 Dryoscopus gambensis
GCCTCCGGCCCTGCGGCGTGTGAGCGGCGAGGGGCGAACATCCCAAATCCCCGAGGGGAGAGCGGCGCGGCGGGTGCCCGGTCCGTGCCCAGGGCTGCCCGGCGTGGTCCCGGCAGCGGGGTTGTCACTGTGGGGGGCTCGGGGTCCCCCTTCCCATGTACCGATGTGTATCAGCTTGTTTACCACTGCTTTTAAAGAGAGTTATTACAGCTTGTCCAGCTGCTGTGCACCGTATGAGAGGAATTTAAAATATATTGCCGCGCTGAAATGGCAGTCTGGGGGGCTTCCTCATCGTCTGAGGGCCAACGGCTTGGAAATAATGTTTATTTTTATTTTTTGGGTTGTTTTGTTGACAAAAGCAAAGGAATGCACTAGAAAGGAATATGCTAGAAATGCGGTTCCTTGCTGCCAGCTCTAGGGTGGTGCCTTTATTTGCCCACATCCCTCCATTCATGGCCAAAAAGTCCTGCTCATTAGCACTGTAGGCTGTTCCCCTGAGCTGTGGGTTAGGGAGGTGGAGATCTTACACCTGCTCTCCTCTTTTGGAGGGCTGAAGTTTGGTCATGACCAGGACAGGAAAATTTTGGGCTGTCTGATAGACTGACAGTAAACATACAGCTTCATTAGGACCTTTTAAGCAGGATCTAACGTTCATATTTACATTTTTGGTTTTATTTTTATTTTTTACTCATGAGAAATGATTAACTGGAAGTTTGATACTGTGTATATCTTAAATTATTACAATAACACTGGCTCTTCTTGGCATTTAAACCCCGGCACTCCTCTTGTTATCCTCAGACAAATATGCTGGACTTCGTGTTTGCTGTTGATGATGCTGTGACCTGGCATATGATGAACTTGTTAAAGAACAGGAGTCATTATTCCTTCCTAAAATTTTTCGGGCCCAAAAAGATAACTACCATACAGAGATATGGAGCAGGAATTTACTACAACACCTTAGTGCCATGCAATGGCAGGGTAAGTACGCGTAGTCTGAGTGAATTAAGTCAAATATTTATGTCTGTGAAGTATTAAAATGATTAGCTTAAAGCGGATTTCAGGAAGCAAATACTGCAGATTGTAATTGTAGATTAACTCGTGGTATCTTCAATATTTATGTCTCAAACTGCTTCATTAACAGCATTTTAATTAAAAAGCAAACAGAGCAGCTGGTCTTGCACCTTGAAAGTGTGAGCAGTGTTTGGAACTTACAGCTAAAGCACTTCAGGAACCGGATTTATATTCCTTATCACTTCTGATCTGCCAGTTTTGGTGGTGGTAAAGTTCTGGTGGTGCTCAATTTCAGCAGCTGACCGTGTGCTAACAGCAAAGTGGACTCCTACCATTTGTTTGATATAAAATGCAAGCTCCAACACAGCAGGTTGGCACTGACACTTGTGTTGTTTACTGTCTGACATCCTGACCTGTGAGGCTTGGGGTGTAATTAATAATTTTGGTGAGTGGTGCTTGTCCAGCGAGTCCTGTTCCTGCACCTCTGTGATTGGTAAGGAATAGTGAGGGAAACACTTTGTCAGTGTTGATATTCTTGTCCCTGTAGGAGGTTTTGGGGTTTAAACTTTATCTGCTTGATGTAAAAAGGGATTGGGGATTTCATTGGAAGGACCGGTGGTGTTTGCCATGACATTGTGTTCTTGGCTCTTTATGCCCTGGTCTTATTTTCTAATGACTCAGTCCTATCAAGGTCTGTGGTCCTTTGTTATCCAGAAATTCTGGAGCTGGCTGCCTTGCTATGGTGATAATCTTTGGAAATTCAGGTAGTGCAAATTGATAACAAACTGTTGAAAGTCCCGTGATTATTCCAGTTAAATAAAATAAGCGACAAAATCACGGGTTTTTTTCCTAACATCACAGAGCAAAAGAAAAAACTTCTTGATACACAACCCACTTCCCAGTAACAGGATATATAAATGTCTGGGAGTTTTAATTTGGGTCTCTGACAAACTATTTCTTGAGTGTTTTCAGTATCATAAAGGATAATGTGGATTATTCCAACACGTAAAGTTTGCGTATAAATGGGAAATTTTTCTTTCACCTCATGTGTTAATTAAAACATAAAAATGTTTTCCTATTATGCATCCAGTTTTTTATTGGAGGTATGTATTCCTTAGAATTAAGGGAGGTTATGGCAAGTAGCAATTTCCCTGTAGGGAAAATGGTGCAGGTATAGGTTTTTTTCAGAAGCCTTTATTTTGCTTTGGTTTTTTTTTTTCCAGATGATAAAATATGGAGTAATTAGCACTGATGCCCTGATTGAGGATTTGTTTCACTGGAAAACTCTCTACGTCGCTGGGCGCCTCCAAAAGCCGGTAACTGCTCGGTTCTCTCTCTGGAAATGCAGGGAATTACAGGGCTGGAAAACGATCAGCTGGAGTTTGAGCTTTGTCTGTTAGGGATCTGTGCAGCAGTACTGCACGAATAATCTGCCCTGATTCAGGGGTGTAGCCCTAGAGGGATAATCTCTCAGAAAGGAGGTGAAATGTAGTTATTAATGATGCTCTCTGTTATGCGGAGAAAGAAGCCCTAAAGGTGAGTATATTAATAACAGTTTTCTGCCTGTGGTAAATCTTGAATAACTGGGCTCTATTAATGCCAAGTCCCTTTAATGTTGAATGTGTTATTTGCTTTTTATAACACATCATAGGGGTGGCCAAAATTTAACGCAGATAAAGGATGGAAATCTTTAAAGATGAAAGCTGTTTTGCTGTGCAGTTACTGTCTGGTTCATAACTGAATGAACCATGGGTTCTGCACGTTGGTTTTTCTCCTCCATATTTGGGTCATAAAAAACAGTCTTTGCTTTCCCCCCTTGTGCCTGCCTCGATGTGCTTTCAGCAGATGGCAGCAGTGCTAAGGGAAAATTTGTTGGGAGGGGAGGGGGAGAATTAGAGGAGAAATCTCTTCAGGTCTTGGAACAGAAGTTAATTATGCTTTTAACTAAAAAATTTGGAGTGAAAGTTTGAATGGATTGTCTCAGACTGTTGGCTTTATCTCCAGAGACATATTACAGCATGATCCACGTTGGAGCAGCTGTTACCTTTGTAAAGAATGAAACTTAATACATTGAGAAAGATAACTGAAGGAGGAATTCTGGATGTCACATCAACAGTGAATAGTGAATAGCTATTTTCGGTGTGACTGCATTTGCTGCTGCTTTGGTTTGTGACATAGTTCAGTGAATATAAGTTCTCTGTACTGTGAAAAAGCCTTCCTTAGCTTTGGTGCTCTTTCAGATTTACCCCAGGAATCAACATTCATGTTGTACCAGGGTGATAACTATTGCACTCTGACTTCCTGGGGGATTTGTAGCTCTCTGAACTGTTGAAAAATTGTTCGTAAATGTTACCAGTGTTTCAGGCATTCAGATTTTGAAGCCTGGTGTATTATTTTCATTTGGAAAAAACCTGCTTTCTTTTAGGGGGGATTTTTAGAAAAGGAGGAGGTTATTCCTTTTGCTTCCCTGAGGCAAGGCTGGGGTCTTCCATGAGGAGGAATAGCATCTCTGCTGAGGTTCATGTTTGAAAAGGCTCTAGCTGTGGTGTCCTTAACATGTCCATAACTTGCTGATGTTTCCATGCCAATCCTAAGGAATTGCAGTGACCTGTGTGACTGCTTGGGGTGCCACAGATGTTTCTGTTCTGACTTTCCTTAGATTTCCCTGTAGCAGCAAGTTAGGAACATACATCTCAGTGAATTGGTTGATGAGATTGGAGAAAAATCAAGGGGGATACCTTTGTTCACAGTGGCCAGTGGGTTTGAATTTTGAGGTGTTGTGGAGTAGACAAATATTAAAAAGCTGCCTTTTATAAGCAAGGCAGTATTGCTTAACCAGAACACTTGAAAAAGATGAACTCACACCAAGCAGGGATTCCCAGGGGTGTTGTTTCTGGAAGTGCATAGTTATCCATCTCCTAAACCAGGCTGCCTTCATCTGCCTGGTGTTCCATAACAGTGTGTTTCTATCTTCAGTCCTTACCAAAGATCTGCCTTTTATTCCAGCATATTTCCATATCCTAGGTGATTGGATTCTGTAGTTGGTCTTGAACAGTTTCAGTTCCCTAAAAATAAACACTTTTTGTGGTAGGTGGAGGCACTCAAGTGATCTGTTCTTCATGGATAAGTGCAGATCCCCTGGAGTTCACATTCTTCGCATGCAAAGTGCAGAAATAAAGCCCTGCTTCTTCTAGGACAACTCCTGTCTGAGAAACTGCTTGAAGCACTCTAGGGGAGTCCTCTATTAAAAAAAATTAAAAGAATGAAGATGAATAAGAAAACTTACCTCTGTCTGGTGTTCTGTTCTCTTTCAGTGTGACAATAGCCTTTTTTGTTATTGTACAGTCATATACGAGGTATTTCTGTTGATGCATTCATATTTCCTGTTCTGATTAATCTTAAATTTACGAATATGAGGTGATTAGCTCTTCAGAGATTAGCTAATGTCTGTTGCATATAGCAGTTCCAAACCTGCGTGTGAAAACAGCCATTTCCTGCAGACTGTTAATTCTTAAAAACGTGTTCCTCTCTCTCACATGGTGCAAACAGAAGGGGATACTCCAGGAGCTACTGTACCGTACTAATAAGATCTAATCTTCAATTAATTTCTTCCTCAATCCAGCATGAAAAATAAGTAACATGTCTAGCTCCACCTTCAGCAGCGCTTTCCTGAAGTCCTGCTTCCAATGGCTCTGCTTTTCCAGGTGAAGATCCTGGCCCAGAACGAGAACAGCAAGCTGCAAGCTGCTCTTGTCAGCAACCTGAAGAGCGCAGTCACGGCGGCCTTCCTCATGCTGCCAGAGAGCTTCTCTGAAGAGGAGCTTTACATGCAGATTGCAGGGCTCTCCTACGCTGGTGAGTCTGTGGGGTCGGGAGTGGCTGAGGAGAAGAGCTGTAGCTGGAGCTGTCGTGCCACAGTTGGACTCCCCTGGGTGATAAATCATCTTCCTTCTTGCTTTGGGCCTGCACTGCTGCGTGCACCAAAAATTCTGTCTGAGTGGTGGGTTACATAACAGCTCCGAAACACTAACTGGGTTTATTCACAGGAAATAGGTGTAGGTACATCAGCAATGCTGCTTATACCTGCTTGATTTATG
Source organism: Dryoscopus gambensis (assembly GCA_013389985.1). Classification (NCBI taxonomy): domain Eukaryota; kingdom Metazoa; phylum Chordata; class Aves; order Passeriformes; family Malaconotidae; genus Dryoscopus; species Dryoscopus gambensis. The sequence goes on from WEIT01021960.1 coordinate 10,524, forward strand.
AACAGCTAAGTGTGAGGGATTGGGTATGATGAAATAATTTGGGTTCTCTTCTGTTTGCATGGATTGTATTTTGGTGTAGTGTTTCAAAACCTTGGGAAAAAAATTTTTCTTTCCACTCAGTGCAATGTTGAGTCATCTGATAGTCTGACTCATACCTTGTCATCTCCTTTTGAGTGTGCTGTGTTTATGGTTCTTATTTAGTTAACTTAAAGATCCAGATTATGATTCTTTGATTTACTTTTAACGCTCCTGATTAGTACCTGTTGAGTTTCTTTATTTTAGTCATTAGTTAGGGAATTGGTAGGAAAAATATTGAAGAAACTACTGCAAATGCCTCTTCAATATAAGATATAATTGTTACAACTTAACTCAGCATTGCTTTTTAAATGCTGACATCCTTACTGAAATTAGTATGAACGAGTTTGGTTGGAGTTGTGCTTTACACAGCACTTCCTTTGCTCATACAGAAATGCAAGTCTGGCTTTTAAAGAAAGCACAGGGGGGTCTAAGCTGCAGTTTGGCCGTCCTGAGGAGTGTTGCTGTTTTATGTAACACTTCTGAGCGCAGTTCACGTTGCAACTCACTTTTCCAGAGCCGTTCTTTTCTGAATTGTTGCCTGTTTTAAAGCACCAGGGAGAGGGTGCTGACGGTGGGATTGCCAGCCATGGATATTTGCTGCTTATCTGCCCGCCTGAAACCTGCCCGGCACTGGGGTTGGGTTCCTGATGGCCACCAGTGACCAAGATACTTTCTTATATGCTCTTTGAAACAGTGCAATTAAACAAAAACCAGTAAAATGCTGAGACTGGCTGTGCTGTGTGAACAAAGCTGAAGCAATACAGCTCCCAGTTGGGAATGCACAAGGAAAAGGCTGCTTGTGGATATTTATTTTGCTGCCGTTTCGTTAAGTCTTTCGGAGGCTGTGCTAGTAGACAAAATTGATTTTATGTGTTACTCTAATCAGTCTCCTTGGAGACTGCTGAAAAGAGTTGTTCATGCTTTAATTTAGAAAATGTTTATCCTTTATTTTTTTCTGCATTTTTGGAGAGCACTGAGTCAGTACCGGTTATATGCGAAGTGTTTGTTTTGTGGCTTGGCATAAACTGAAATAAACTAGGGAAGGCTAGCAAGTTGCCACCTTTCAACAACATTTATCTCCTGAAGGTGGGAAGTGGGAAAAGGAATTGATTCAGAATTTTGGTTGTTGGTACAAGCTGCACTGAGCATCTAACTGCTGGCTGGGAACCCAGGAAGCAGCCAGGCTGGTACCTAGCAGAGGTAGTGGAATGCTTTCATACAGACTGACTGTCTTTTCATTTACTCTCTTTGAAGCTTTTCAGTCATGTACCAGAAAAGGAGGTGTAAAGGCCAGTAATGTAACAGTGGTGTTGAAAGGAATTTCTTTTTGAAACTACTAACACAAAACACAGCTAAGAGGAAAGGGTGATCCAGTGATCTTACCATGAGTGCCGCTCGCTGAACTCCGAGTACTGCCCTCGGAGTGCAGAAACAATGCGAGTTATTTCCTCTCAAATGGGAAAGTTTAAGCTTATTTGCTTGTGGATACAAAGTATGAAGACTGGGCAATTTGTTAGTAATCTGTTGAGACTGAGATATAGTTGCAAAGAATGTAACTGTTACTGCCACTTGACAGCTGGAATTGTTTTGTTGCCCCAGTGAAAATGTGGACACGTGGGCTGATGACATTTTATCAGAGGCCACATAACAGTATGTACCTTCAAGGACGTTTTTTCTGTGCTTGAAGGTATTTGAATAGTTCTTTTTACTACTAGGTGAACCTTATTGTGGATTAGATAGGCACATGTAATATTGGGGAATAGAGGTTTAAATGACAGCTCTGTACTATGTTGGTTTCTGTTATATCCTCCCCCTTTGCATTTTTGGGTTTTCCCTAACGGCTTCACCCTCTCTTTTCCTGACTAGGTGATTTCAGAATGATAATAGGAGAAGACAAATCCAAAGTGCAGAACATAGTGAAACCCAACGTTGCCCATTTCCAGAAGCTTTACAGTAACATACTCCAGGACTGCCCTCAAGTGGTGTACAAGCACCATCTGGGAAGGCTAGAGGCAAGTGTTGTCCTCCTAAACAGCTTTGAACCAAGCAGGTGGAAGTGCTTTACCACACTGACAGAAGGCAGAAATTATGCGGTGCACCAAGGAGAGCAGCTGTAGTCTCTGTGCTTGCTGTTTGTTATGTTTCTGTTGTTCAGTTCATTCTGCCACCAGAAGACCTGCCTTAAATCCCAGTCCCTGCATATGTAGGAACTACTGCTCATTTTCTCTGAGTATGGGCACGGAACTAGACCCCAGCAAGGCAGCCAGAGCAGATCATCATAAAATGTGTGTTCTAATGACTTCCATATGGAAATAACAGGCTAGGAAGTGAGGAATAAACAGATGGTTTGTGTTAGAGATATCAGGCTGTAATTCAGAGGTGCAACTTTCTGAAATCAAAAACTGATCATCTGACTAAACCCAAGTGAAATCCTGGCATTAATACCCATACAAAACCATTTTTTCCTTAGTTTTTGGGAAAACCAGAATGACCAGTATCTCAAATTCCACCTTTCTGGTATAACAGTGCAGTTAGGGGAGGAGATGTCACAGTCAATAGCAATTTTTCCTCTTGTACTCTGCATGTCCCTGTGTGAATATTCAAGTGTGATACGAATTTCATGGCGAAGTCACAAATAGCACCAGTTGTCTCATGGACGTGGGTGTCTCTTTATCCTCTAGCCTGGGTGATTACCTCCCAGATGCCACCTTTTAGGATGTGTCTGTTAGAAATTGATTTAACTACAGTAAACAGTTTTACTGCAATGCTTTGGGATAAAACACAGGCAAATCTGTATTGTACTGCAGCTGTCCCCATGTTTTCTTATTGCTTGTGAACAGTTTGGTGGAAGCAGTATTTAAATGAATTTGGGGAAGATTAGTAATACTTCCTTCAAGAAAACCTCCCTGTTGTTTTACCTTTAAACAAATCCTGGTAGCACACTGCACATTTATTGTTGGATAATAACTCTTTCCACAATCCCATAACAGGCTGATTAAATGCCCTCATTTTGCTGTTGATTTGAAGCGGAGCGCTTTAATACTTTGTTGCTCACACCTTGCTCTGGTTGCTGGCAGTTATTCCCCAGCCTGAGGTGGCTGGCTGCTGGTGGGGGCGCAGCTAGCACAGGGCAGAACCCCCTGCTCCAGGATACACAGAGCTGCAGAGAAAATCCTTCCTTCAAAGGTCCCTCAGAACCGAGGGAAGGCAGAGCCCAGCTCTGAGTTTTGGTTCAGGCACGGATTCCTCCCACACAATGCTCGGAGCTGCCGGCTGCCTCTGGAGTTGTGGCTGACTCATCTGGAGATCATTTTCTCCTCACTGACAAAAGGGAGTGGAGAGGGCAACCAGACTCCTGTCTGATGTCTCCGTGAAGTGTCTAAAGCCTTGTGTGGGAGGAATGGAGCTCTTCAGATTTTCCTCCACTTCTGGAGAGCTCTGCCCCATCCTGCAGTACGTTTTGGAGAAATGTGTACGGGCCTGCGTGTTGGTATCATTGTATTCAAAAAAGGGTCCTTGAATTGCTGATTTAGATTGGAAAATGTGGGATGAATGTTTTCTTCGAATTATACAAACCAGATGTGGTTTGGAGTTTAAAGCAGAGAAAATGGGTTTCAAACTGAACTTGAAATGTGTGTGAGTCTGCAGTTTGATTATGTTCAGGCAGAAGAAACTCAGCTAAGTGGTCTTTGGGGAACTTTTTTTATATTGTAGTGTACTTATGTTTCCAAAGGAAATTGGATTCAACAGAAATGATACAGTTTCAATGAATACTGACTTGCAGACACAGCAAGATCATGTGTGTCTTCCCTTGAATAAAAACCCTTGCATTGAGTCATTCTTCAGGTTGAGACCTGAGATACTGCATTTCCCTGTGCTTGGGAAACTTTTATGAGCATTGTCAATGACCTTTTCTAGTGAAATGGATCAGGTTCTGTGAGATATTTATCAGAGGTCAATTTTCTGACTCCTTTAAAAAAAAGAGAGAACTGAATGTTTTTAATGTCTTATTTTCATAACTTTCAGATTGATAAAAGTCCAGAAGGTCAATTTACACAACTTATGGCTTTGCCAAAGACTCTGCAACAAAAGATAACTGCTCTGGTAAACCCTCCTGGAAAGAACAGAGATGTGGAAGAAATTTTACTGCAAGTTGCCCATGACCCTGACTGTGGATTTGTGGTGCATCAAGGTAGGTCTGGACCAGTGTCCGTAATCTCCTTTAAGACATGATAGATAAATCTATTGTGTATGCTCTTCTGTTTCAGAAGGATGGTTTAAAGAGAAGGGTGAAAAAATCCAGGACATTAATCATGAAATACATTTCTACGAGCTTGGGTTTGGATTTGATTGCAGGCAGCTTATCTGAGATATTATCAGTAGCATTCCTAGTGATTCAGGAAGATATGTTGTGCTCTGGGTCCTGAAAGAGGCAGCATTTAGGAAATAGTGTGGCCTTCTTAGATCACCTAACTCTGATGCTTCAATCTTCAGGCAAAACTTCATCAAAATATTAAGCTCTATATCCTCCCAGTCATACACTGCGAGGCTGAGGTCATTTTCTGACTTGCTGACATTACCCTTGCCAGTCGTCGTGGTTGGCCCAGACATGTGAGCCCTGGCAGAGAGCTCTGGCTCGGAGGGAAAAGGCTGAGGTGCTGCTCATCAGCACAACTGCTCTGAGGCAAGATTATGTCATAGGAGCAAGTTAAAGCTGGTGCTGCAGACAGCAGTGTTCTGGTACACTGCAGGAAAATGAAAAAGTTTGGTACTTGGTGTCCTTTATGTATTTTGAGAACTTGACACGTTTTCTGTTCCAGGTAGCAAATTTCGCAGGCTCCCTGAGCACAGCAAAAATTCCCTGGATGCCTGGGAGCCACCAGACACTAACCACCTGCTGAGGGAGCTCTCAGACTGAGTTCTTTGGGGGAAATAAAGCTCCTGGGTGTTGCAGTTGTCCACAGACAGAGTGGGATGACCTGCACCTGGGCATGGAGGTGTCCAGCTTCTTTCATGGCACCTTCCGTGCTGGGCTGCAACAATCGTGGGATAAACACCTGGATAAAAGCTGGATCTGGGAGCAGGGGATGCAGTGTTTGAGCTGCACACAGAGCTCTGAGTCACCCCCTGAGCTCATTATGCTGCTGGTTGTATTTCTGTAGCTCTGGCAGGCACAGCTGTGACTGCACAAGGAGCAGCAGTGCAGTATCAAACCCTGGACAGATCTTCTCAGGCCCAGCAGTTTAAACTCTTGGGAGAACAAATCAAGATGCTCTTTCACTTTTGTGGCCAAAGGATTTTCCTAACTCACCAATCTGGGTAAAGGCCAGGCCAAGTCTTTTGGGAATCCTACAAGACAAAGCTGATTACTCAAGTTGAACTGCATTGTCCCAAGATATTTTGCTACATAGACGTGATTTGTTCCTTTCTCTTCCTTAATCCTACCCCTCAAATGATTTTCCAGTGGAATATTGTATCCTTAGTTACCCATGGATTACCCTAAGCGTTGTTCTTCATTGTGGAAGTAGCTCTGAAGGAAGGATTTAAAAATACTTGAAATTATATTCTAGGGGTCAATGCAGAATGTGTCAGTTTGGAAGACTAGCTCTGAGACTGTTGTATTTGTACATTTTTTCCAAGTATTTAGTGGTGTGAGTAGTTTTGTGCAGATCAGTATGCTTTTATATATGGTAGAACAAATATAACTTAATAGTTCTGAAAAAAAAATCTAAGGTTTTATGTACTATTCCGTTAATACCTGAGAACTCCTGGATGATGAGAACTGAATGTGCCACAGTGCAAGTGGTAAACAAGCCTTATCTCCAAAAGCTGGTAATTTAGAAAAGGGAGGCAAGCACTGCACAACAGAGGTATCTCTGCTTGATCAGAGAAGTGCCAAATCCCAATCTCATGTTGAAGTAAACAGGGAGTATAATTTGTTCTGCTCTAGAATGTTAATTTAGCAGCACTTAGATGAAACAGCTGTGAATCCTTTGTGATTAATCATCTTAGTAGAGAACTGATGGGAACACTAAATAAATGGATTTGATCAATTCTTACTGCTTGTCTGTTTTCATATTGATCTGGGTTTTCTTTTTCTGTATGTTCTATATAAAATAAAATAGTTTAGAGAATACTTTTAATTAGTATGAAAAAGCAGAGCAAACACAAATATTCTCAGTGTATGTTTTACTTTCAGGCTAGCTTGATTGTATAACTGGAACAATATTTAACTTGTGCATGGTGGAGGGTGAAAAAAAATCCCCACACAAGTGCTGAGCTGGGTAACATCTGTGTGCTTTTCCCTCTGCAGGCATTTCAGGAATTGTGAGATCCTCCAGCGTGGTGCAGAGTGCTAAAACCATCCTGACAGCTGGTAAGAATGTGTGTGATTTCTGTCAACATGGGCCTTCTGGTTTCACAAAGGAAAGATCACAGGGCCCCAAGACTGTCTCGTTACAGGAGTTTAAAGAATAAACTTTCTGTGTGTTTAATTAAAAGTCCCTGGAAAATAAAAACAACATTTAAAGCAGAGGCTTTATTATAACTATTGCAAAATTATAAAATGCCGAAAGGGACTGGAGTCTGTGTCACTCTTAAACAAATAAACAAACAAACCCCTCAACAACCCAAAAGTAAGAAAAAAACAACTTCTGAGTTCAATTTCATTTTCTATGCAGGCTGGATTTGGCTGATGGGCACTAGTTCTACCCTTTTTGCATCAATAAGGCTTAAATTTGCTTACATAAATTTCTGACCTCGTTCGTACCTATTCCCAATTCTTCCACTAAAGCAATGATACTCAAACAAAGCCATTACTGGGTTTAAAGGCTGTTATTCCTGCTGAATTCAGGTTATTCTGAGAGCCCTGTGGGCAGAGCTCTCTGTGTTAGTGCAGGAACAGAAGTAGTTAAGTTGTGGATTATTTATGCTGCCTTCCTACCTGTTCTGATGGGCAGAGGATCACCTCTGGGGCTCGTCAGCTCCTCTCTTGTGTCGTGCAGTAAATCACTGGCAGCCTCTCTTGGCACTGGGGCTTTAGGGGGTCCTCATGCATCTTTGAGTAGCACTTGTAATTTTTATCGTGTTTTGTGCACCTGAAACCAGTTATTCGTGAAATGTCTCTATTTTCCTTTGTCTTAACTGCTTTTTGCTTTATATATAGTGGCTTTTTCCCCTTTAAAACAAACTGTGGTTTCCTTCTAATCAGTCAGTTACGTAGAGTTGGATTTAAAAACTATTTTCTGATAGTGGTTTTAGTGGTGAAAACTTATTTTTATGATTTGATTTAGGTAGAGCAAAGCAATTTTGGTCCTTTACCTCCAGCACAAGCCAAATTTGAGCAAGGAGGCTTGAGTGGAGTTTTTCTTACTTTTTGCGTAATTTAGGTTTTTTGGGTTTTGTTTGGTTTTTTTTTTTTAATGTATTTACACTCTTCTGCCAGAATGTGGCCAAAACCATTAGTGACAGAATTCAGGAGTGCAGTTTAACCCCTCAGGGATTTCACCTCAGTATTTTTGAGGTGGGATGTTTGTGTGCTCTGCCCTGGGATTGAGGAGGGATGGGTGTCCATGGCTTTAGGAGTTAGTTAGCAAAAACCTTTTGCCCTTTTAATTTTTTTTTTAAATATTTGTCTCCAAATGCTTAACGATTGAGTTTATGCCAAATCTGTCAGTATCTTCTAGATATTCTCCCAGTCATGGTTTCTTAATTTAAAATGCATCCCTCGGGCAGCATTCCTGCTGCTGCCCTGGCTGTGCCAGCTCTTGGGGCTCTCCATGTTCACAGGATACAGAATTTACTCAGAGAAAACAGGAATGTGGCTCCTGCATGGAAATATTTGCTTGACTCAGGCAAGGAATGTGTTTTACAGGGAAGTGTGGAGCTTGAAATCCAGTCCCTAAGGATGCAGTATTTCTTTCTTTACTCTTTATCCAAATCTTGTCTTACATTCTGTTCCCCTAAGACCTATTTCCACACTTTCTAGCAGAGACTTTAGGAAAAGTATAAGGCTCTGACCTTCTGCAGTGCTTATGTCAAGAACAGTAGCTTAAAATAAAAGGATTATGAAAGCGATTCATGAAATCTGTGGCTTCATTAAGTAAGCTGCTGTTCCTAGTAACTGTACAAATACTTCGCTTGCAAAAGAAAGTTTTCCTTAGCTGGCCATCACTCTTTTTGAAGTGTTATAGGGACACAAACGGTTTTCCTTAGCTGATTATTTTGTCCTAGCAACACCAGCAAAGGTGAGATGCCTGCTCTGCTCCACAGCACGGCAGTGCAAGGTACAGCATTTCCAAATTAATGTTAAATCAGCAATAGCTGTGCTGAGATGCCGTGCTGGGTATTAACATTGCTGCCAAGGAGCACGAGCACAAGAAGGAATTTCAACCCATTTAAGAGTGCTTTTTTCATCTTTCTCTGCCAGTGTGGTTTTCAAGTCGAGCTCCGGCTCTGTGTTTTTGTTTGTTGTTAAATGCCCTGTTTAGTTTTTGAAAATGTGCCTGTGTATTTCTTCGAGCCTGTGGTGAGGTTGCCTCTGTTTCCCATTAGAGATGGCACCAGGGTTTGAATTTGTTTTCCCACATAGCCAGAGTCTGCCTGGGCTTTGGGAATTCACTCTGCAGCTCTTATATTTAGCTCCTCTGAAGGAGATGTGGATACTTCTTTAGCTTCTTTCTTCTTTATATTTTACTCCAAGAGTGCTGCAAGCCTTGAAGATTTTTCTATAAATACAATCTTACAGATTAAATCATCAGATGAAGCATTTGTTTGAGATACTTTTAAGTTAGCACAAATGTTCTGAACAGCGTTTGTTTTCAAGGATTCAAGGAATTTTTTTTTAAGGAACAGGTTTACATATAAAATACTCTGGTTTTGTGATAACTGCTCTCTTCATCAGCTGCCTGAGCAGATACTGCAGGCCGCTGGCTTGGCTGTAAATATCTGTACAAGGTTTGCATGGCACACTACAAATACATAACTGTTTGCTCCACATGACAGCTCCTCAGCAGCACATGCATTAGCCTTCCTTTAAAAAAGGAAATACAGGACGCTGCAGCCAGGCAAATCTACCAGGACACTTTGGGGAACTCAGCCAAAATTGCTGTCTTACAGCCCCGACCCTTGCAGAAAACTCCACGTGGATTAAGTAAAACCAGACACAAGCTTGGTGTTTACCCTGAAATGCTGTGCGCTCGGTCCCATGAGCATCAGGGCTTTGTTCTGTGCCCTAGCGTGGAAAAATCTAAAGGGGAGCTGCAACCACCAAGTCCCAGAAGGAGAGCTGAAGCAGAAAGGCGTTTTCATGTGGCGCGACTGCTTCAGCTTCGGCGAGCGAGCCATGATTACGAGCACCAGCGTTTAGTGCAGCTGTGGTTCAGGGGCCGAGGGCTGCTTTAGGGCGGCAGCTGGCCGGACAAACCCGCGGGCACAGCGAGCGGCCCGTTCCGTGCGCCGGGAGGAGCACGGGGCGCGGAGAGGGAGGAGAGCAAGGAGCACGGGACAGGGCAGGTGGGCAGCTCAGAGAAGCTCCTTCCTGGCAGCGATCGGCTGGGCTGCGGTGTGTCGCCAGAGGACGCGATGAAGGACGCCTGGACTCGGGTAGAGTAAGGAGAAGACTCCTCAGGAATATTTCTAGAGATCTAGCCGTTACATTCAGTTGGCTAATTGAGGTGACACCTCTTCGATCATATTGCCTGGACATTCAGTCCATCAACCTTTCTCCTCCTGGGAAAGGAATGTAACCATAAGGTGTTATTTACGTTAACAGTTGTGAGAACTTTCAGATTCTCTGGCTCCACAAATACGTAAGCTTCAGAAAGCTGAGGAGCAGGGTGGCAGCAGCGGGTCTGCCACACCGCTCCCGGACTGCGCTTCCAGAAGTACCTGGAATTCACGGGAATGGCAGGGCAGCAGCTGTTCTGGCAGAGCGATAATCCCTCTGCATCCTGCAGCTTGGGCATTTTCAAAGCCGCGGTTTTATCGCTGGAGGTTGGAACCACTTCTTGCATTTCTGCTGTGGCAGAGCTCAGCCTGGCCTTGTGTTGCAACAGGAATTGTTGCTGTGTGTACAGTCTCCGTGCAGATATGTCAGGCACTTGAGGATTTACATGATTATTTACTTGTTACTTGAGATGCTGCAAAGAAAAGCCTGTCATGACTTCATTAGTGTGCTTGCTTTTACAAAAACCTATTAAATATGGAAAAGTCGGACCATACATATGGGATGCACGTGGGTTCGTAAGTTCAAAATACATGTATGGGTGATTTCTTACACAAGGTGAAGTTGTGTTTATTTAAATTGCAGTTGGAGATGAGAAATGCAGAACTGATTCTCTGCAGCCCCTTTGTTATCAGAGGCTTCTTATTCTGCCACATTCCTTCAGAAATGAGTGTGCACTTTTCCTTATTGCTGCCTACTCATTTGACTTCTTGCAACTCGACTCTGAATGCATCTATCACTTGAAATATTTTACCTTTAAATGATTTCTTTCTTTTGCTTTTCCTTTCTTTATTTTTTTTGAGGTCTTTCCAGATCAAATATTATTATGCCCCAGAAAAACTAAAAAATCCAGTGCAGCACATGGCTAAACTTGGGTTGAGGTTGCTTGTTTGTTGCAGATCTTTCCTTGTGTTCTGGTCGGCAATATTGTGTGACTTCTGGCTAAATCCCTTCTGTGTATTTTTAGTCAGTGTTATCAGGTGCTCAATTAAATAAACATAGGAAAGATTGTAGTGAGTATGATCTACTATACTTTTAATCTGTCCACGTGTCAAAAGTAGAGCTTTTTGTGCAGCATTAAAATCTTGCCTTTTCAGTCCTGAATTTGTAAGGGTGTGATTAGACTGTGTTGTAATCTGAACGGTCACTCCATGTGTTATGTTGGGCTTTTTATTTGTTTGTTTTGGGGTGATTTTTTTAAACAAAAAGGGAAAAGCAAGTAGCTGCACTGGCTGGGATCTCAGAACCCCCCTGGAATGCCTAGACTAACAGTGTTTTGTTTTCAAATGTACAAATACTCGATGACTAAACCCAGCAAAAGTCCGTGGGTTTTTTACTCTAGGTCTGTGAGAGAAGGCTCATCTCTGGTAGAACTTCAGAAATTGTTTATCTCCACGGATACATTTTACAAATTGTGTGAGGGTCATCCTCAGTCCCATCATTTCTAAAACTCCTAAAAGCAATGACTGCTGCTGGACCTCTGAAAATTGAGATGTCTCCCTTTATTGTACGCCAAGTGCAATGGCGTGGTATTTACCAGAATTCTGTTCCGTTTTCTCTGATAGCATTAAAAGTATTTTTGGTGTCGTTATTTACTGTGCTATGACTGTGACAGGAAGGTTGTTTGCATGTCTGCCTGCTGGATTAGGCTGTCATTCCCCCGGGGAGAGACTTCATTTGATGTACTAAGCACCTTCTGAGTCAGCCTTGCTAAATGTTGATCTTTTTCCTCTTCTTTTTCTTTTTTAGGGGCAAAGAAATCTGTAACTTACAGTATGAAGAAATTATATAAGATGACAAAGGGAGGGTTAAAGAAGACATCCTGAGTCTTTACATACCGTGTATGGGTAAATAAATGGTACTTTTTCTCTAAATGTTTTGCAGATGTGACTTTGCATGCTGGAGAAGATTACAGGGTATTTAAGAAGTCTGTTCTGATGATTTACATGCCCAATTTTCCTAATGAAACAGGGACTTTTTTAATGGAAGGTTTGCTGGCAATAGGGCAAAGGAATTATGCTCTGTAAATACTGAAATGAATTTTGCTGTATATTAGAGCTCGAGTTTTGAAGAACCCTAAGGAAAAAGGATTGGTTGTACAGGTGGATTAAAACCCAAAGTCACTCATTTTCTATGTGTTGTTAGCTTTACTTCCCAAAATACCCTCAGAGTCTCTTTCAAAATAATCAGTGTCCCAAATTTAGTCCTTTCAGGGATTTACAGAACTGGAGAATCCATAGAGTTTGAAGCAGATATGGAGCTGTCCTCTGACATTCCTGCACTGCCAAGTTCATCCTCAGGATTCCTCTGACCTTATGAATAGGAAATTATTTCTCAGGTGTGTGACATCCTGAATCCAAAAACTGCCGTGGCGTGGGAGAGGGAAATGAGCAGCTTGGCAGGTGTCAGATCCTTTGATAAGGATATTTAATAATAAGGATAAATAAGGATATTTAATAATAATAAAATTGTGTGTTCCTCTCATGAGGCTGAGATGAAAAGTGCCCGGCTCGTGGGCATTGTCACAAGGGCCAGAGGTGGAAGGAGAATCAGAATTCCATGGATCTGCTTGGGCAGGCTTAGGAAACAGGTGTTGTTTGGCAGAAGATTCTATCAAAACACTTGGAAATTGGGAATATTATGAACTAAATCACATATTTTTTTAATTCTTTGATTGTCATTTTTCCCCTGAAAATGCTGCCCACAAAGATGAAACTTGCACTCCCTTTAAATTAACTAAACTAAAGAAAACTGGAATTTTACATGACTTGTTACTTTAATCCTGCCGTGAAAGAATGGGCATTACTGGCAGCATCCATGTCTGGTGCAATAAATTGGGAGGATCTTTTGTAAACAGAATATTTTTCACACTGACTCAGGTGGCTTTGCTAATTTGGGAAATCTTCCTTAATAGAAATAAATTTAGCCAAGATTTCATTTTACTTGTGAGAATGTCAATGATAAAAATAATTTGATGGTAAAAAATGGAAATAAAATGTTATCTTTCCTGATCAGCATGTTTGGTTTTTTTCTTGTGTATTATGTGATGATCAGGGCCATCCCTCAAGGTATGTTTGATTTAGTGGTCTCACTTTGAAAAGTAAATTATTGCAATGAAGTTGTCTCCCTGGAAGAGAAATTCAGAGCATAAATTTAAGAAAGACAATAGAAAATCCATTGTTGTATGTAATATGACTCATGCAGGCTTGCTTTCATCACGGGGAAGTTTTACATATGGATTATTTTAAATATTTGAGTTTGAAATTTTAATCCAGACTCAGGAAATAATTACTGTGAAACAGGAATTAAATCCCTGGGAAACGTTCTAAGGTCAGAGGCAGGTTGCTAACACTTTGCATTATCCACTGGTGATAGAATGTGTAAAACAAATCCCCTCAAATGCCCCTTTGCTGATGGTGGAAGGCTGCCTAACCTTTTTATGGGGGCAAAGAATGTTTGTATGGCCCTGGCATTCTCTGTCCCTGTTGGTAAGGGGCTAAAGACCCCCACTTGAAAAGTTTTTATTGTAAGAAATGGAACTAAGGGGGATTTAAGCCACTTAAATAAACTCAGCCTTGGGACTTGGCTGGATTTTTTGCTTGCATGAAGAGGTTCCTTTCTAGAGAATCCAGAAGTCTTTAATGCATAATTGTAGGGTGGGTAGGGTGTATTGACCTCCTGTGTGCTGAGGACTTGGAGTAGCCGTGCCAGCTCTTACCTTTCAGCATAAGCTCTATAAAAAGCAATCTGAAATCAGGTGTTGACTTGCTCGGGTGTGCTCAGTGGGAAGGTTAAGAGCAGCAAATACTGATCCCAGTGGTAGAAACAGACCCCGAGAGATCCAAAGCTCTTGGACGAATGAAAAGATTGAGGATGGAGCCCTGACCTTCCGGATGAAAGAACATCAGAGGGCAGTGACAAATCAGGCTGCTGTGAGTGAGCCGGCCTCGGTCCCGCGGTGAAGCACCGATCTCCACCCTGCGCCTCGCTGGCTGAGCATTTATCCCAGCAATAATGTCCTTGTGGGGGAAAACAGGGAAAAAGGTAATGTACTGCTTGCTGTTCAGCAGCCAATTAACCATTTTTATGTGCAGCAGATGCCGTGTGGCTCAGGCCCTGCCCGCCTCTGAGCTGTTTGTGCCTGTCCCTCTGCCAGAGGATCCCTGTGGCCCTGCACAGGTGTGACTGTACTGCACTTCCTGTAACCTGAGCCGGCCGTGTTTGTCTTGTGTTGCTGGATACCCACTGCAAGGCTTGATTTGGCTCTGTGAACTCTGTGCGCAGCAATATAAGGGGTCATTTCTTGCTCTTAGGAGAGAGTTTTGCAAATCCCAGCTCTGTAGTTCCTGGTTCCCTCCATCTGTTGATGCCCTGCCAGTATCCAAGTCTGTGCACTAAATCTTTGGGAGACGTAAAAAAGTCCTTCCTCCTCGTCCACATAGGCTGAAAACTGGATTTGGCTCTGTAAATCATTTATCTTGTGCTTTTTAAAGAGTGGCCTACCTTTCCCCTTGGGGCCACTGGTCTTGAATGTATTTATTTTTCTGGCAGAGAGCCACGAATGAATCATAGCCCTGGGCAGCTTGCTCTGAACTCCTCGCGATTGTTAGGAGAATACTCGGGGCAGTTGTTACAGAGCTTTGCTATGTAAAACTTTTAAGAGAAGAGAGATTGATTTCAGCCTTGTTAGCTGCTTTTGAAGTTCCCCACCAGTATGTGGAAATGATTTCTGCTGGTCCTACAGCTGTAATCCACTAAAAGAGCCGGGGCTTGTTGCACGGGAAGTTGGTACATGGGAATATGTAACTGACTCTTTGTCCTAATGAGGTGTGTTTGTTCTTTCACAAAAGAAAAGTCACTTTAGCCTTTCATTCCATTTGTAACTTTCCTGTTTTTACCTTCCTGCTCCATTTCCATGCTGCTTTATTGTTTCTCTTCTTAAGTCTTACATTCTGTTCCTCAGACATCCCTCTTTTCTGGCTTGGCTGTTCCACCATGGATATTGTTTCATGCTCCCTCCCCCTTTTTCCTGTGTAACAGAGCTTTCATTAAAGGCAACCAGGCAGATGATTTATTTCTGATGTCTTAAAAGGCTTCTTTGTAATGAAGAGCCTGGACCCAATCAAACTCCTGAGGGTTTGTGTAGGTGAGTCAGCAGCATGGGCCTCGCTGCCTCCGACATCCACAGAGCCACTGGGGTGTGGAACAGCCTCACGCTCCAGAGGGAATGGACTGGCTGACACAGGAGGAAGGGGAAATCAAAATGTGACTGGATACATAATCATTTGGCTGCTCCTGAGCTCAGTGTGGGGAGGGCACTGAACCACACGGGCTGCTGGCCTCCACCAGCACACGTGTGACGTGTTCCTCATGGCTCGCACGCTTCCCCTCTTTCCCAGTGTTGGGCAGGGCTTTCTCCAGGTGCCTGGCTGTGGGACCCTTCAAATTCCTCCTGTATCTCTAAGTCCAGAGCCCATATTTCTCACCTGTGCTTCCCTGAGTCTTCTCTTTACATTCTGTCCACCTTCCCCGTCAGCAGATTGGAGTGACAGCTGCAACCTGAGCCCAGAGGAGGTGCCCATAGGTAGCAGGCAGCTGACCAGCGGGATCCCTTTCTGGCGCAAACACTTCGCAGCATCCCAGAGCTTCCTGATGCTTGCAACACACAGAATCTGGGCCAGAGCTGGGAAAGTCGGGGTGGCTCTAGAGGCCAGCATTCCTGGGTGCCTGAGGGGACTGAGCCTGGCTCTTCACGCTGAGGTGGTAACGCGAGAGCCTCTTCTGACCTGGGAAACTTCAGAACAAGCACAGCCCTTGGTGAGTGGCCAGTGCAGGGGGGATCCAAGCAGGGCTGTGACTCATGCCTTTTCCCAGCAATTATTTTAAAAATAGAACTGAAGCTGAAATATGCTTTGAAGGTCAGAATATCAGGTCAGTGTGGGTGTGATAGTTTTTTTCCTGGGTAAGGTGTTGAGAGAAGACAAAGTATTCCTCACTTTCAAAGTCACTCTGCTGGCCATATAGTCTGGGTAGAAAATGGGAGGAAAAAGAGACATAACCTCTAAACAGCTATTTTCTGGTATATTTTTTGTTTGAGCCAACAGCTGCTCTCTCACTTTTGATACTGTGGTTTCATAAAGTTTTGCAGTGACCTTATTCACCTGTTTTCCTAGATAAAAATCTCCACCACAGTTGCTAACTGATCCTGGACTTAATGACTGCCTTAGGGAGAGGCACTAATCACTTTTCTCCTGTGTGTTTTAACCTCTTACTCAGCCTGGTTCCGTCAGAAATGTTTAGAAATGGATTAAGTTTTAATACATGAACAGGAAGCTTCAGACTGTACATTCTGGAATTATTCATGCAAACTCCAAATATTTTAGTTATATCTTTGGTCTAAGAACTTCCATGTCATTTTTGCCTTCATAATCCTGTGTTCTGCCAAATCCTTTCCCGTAGTGGTAGGGACTATTTGGATGGTTATGCACATTTTTTTCTGAGAAATGGAAGGTCTTGCAGCTGCAAAGACAACACTCTGATCTGACTGAGAAATCTGTGCAAGTGTGGTGGGTATAAAGGGTTCTTCGTGGTTTTAAAATTGAATACATTTGATTTTTAGGAATTTGCGGCCACAAGGAGCTGTCTTTAAAAGCGAAACAAACCAAAAACTGATCATAACACTCTGTGTTTTGGTTCCTTCACTTCCCTTTGTTGTACTGTGAGACCTCTGAAAGCCTTGAACCTGATGTTTAAGATACCTCCCCTACTCAATTAAATAAGCCAAATAAATAGTAAAACATCTCTTTATTGAATTAATTTGTATTACTTCTCTACATGGGATCTATTTAGCTCCGCGGTGGACGTGGTAAATTTGAAAGGCTGTGTTCCCACACAGTGATTATTTGCTTCATCTCTGCCTCCCGCCAAAGTTTCTCCAAACCTCCTCTTTTAAAATTCATAATGAAGCACGAGAGGGGAGCATTCAGTGGGGGGTTCTCCTTTTGTTTGTGGTTTTGGTTTTTTCTTTTCACATTGCCATCCTCAAGCTGCTCTCAGCAGTGGTGAGATGTCTGGCTCACTCCCTGCACTAGAGTGAGAGCCAAGAAGTTTGGACCTTCCTAGGATGCTTCAAGCAGTGCTGCAGGAGAGGGGGTGGGCTGGCACACAGCAGCGTCTGCCTCACGGTGCTGTCACACTGCTTTGGCTTTACAGCCCTGGGACAAAGCTTTTTAAGATCAAATTATTTGCGCAAGAAATTCTAGACAATCTCTTTTTTTTTTTTTTTTCCTTCCCCCCAATCTCTTTTTTCTTTCCCCTCGTTGCCTCCCAGGTCTGGTGTTGGGTCATGGGTGATGGGACTGTGCTCGTTCTGCACCCGCTGCTTGCTCTGTCCCTGCAGCCCTGCCTTGGACCCTGCCGAGGGCGAGCCTGAGCCAGCAGCACTTTGGCAGCTTGAAGGTGAGTCCCTGCAGACACCAGCAGATGATGAAATGCACCCCTGCACCTTCAGTTCTGACAGCACTGTAAAGTGCTTTATGCTGAAGGGTTGTACTCGCACGGCTGCTCTTATGGTAAAGATCTGGTTTATTTTGCTTTATGTTTTTGTTGTTTGAAGAATGTCTCCTCTGTCGTTTGTCCGGTTTATCTGTGACTAATTTTAGCAGGATTCCCTTTCCAGTATAGAATTGAAAATTGGTGTGTTTTTTGTATTAGAGAATCATAGGATAGTTTAGGTTGACAAAGCCCTCCCAGACCACCGAGTCCAGGCTGGCCCCATCCCGACCTCATCCCCAGCCCGGAGCTCTGAGTGCCACCTCCAGGAATTCCTTGGGCACCTCCAGGGATGGGCACTCCAAACCTCCCTGGGCAGTTCCAAGGCCTGACCATCCTTTCCATGGAGAAATTCCTGCTGGTGTCCAACCTGAGCCTCCCCTGGCAGAGCCTGAGGCCGTTTCCCCTTGTCCTGTCCCTGTTCCTGGGGGCAGAGCCCGACCCGGTGGCTGAAGAACCTTTTCTTACAGCCTGCAAAATGTATGTAAATGATGTAGCTCACCATGAATAGTGGAAGCTCTGAAAATAATTTTGCCTCTCGAGCTGCAACCTGTTCATGATTTTAATGATCCCACTTGGACTCAAGTTCAGCTGGTCCTGTGTGAGAGATAGGATCCAAAGCAAACAGGGAGTTGAATCTATTATATGGATGTTTACTGCACAAGAAAAACGTGCTCAATAAAGAGGTTCCTCTGAATATTCACCTTCAGCCGTGGATCACTGCCTAAACTGACCCTCCCTTTACACTAAATTTGCCATTTGGAGTTTTGCTGTGAACCATTCGTGGTCTTTTTATCATTGTTTAACAAAACTTTAACAAATTAAAACCAGTGGCTTGCGGCCAGGGGTTGATTTTAGTTTGTTAATCTGACACTCCTTTCGTATTTGATTTTTTTTTCAGCTATCTTGTCTGTCTTCATCTTATGGGAACCTCCATGGGGTGAAACCTTTTCTAGAACAAAGCAAGCAAAAAGTAGCTGTGGTTAAATGTTCTGAAGGAGCAGGGTTAGTGGTGTGCATGGCTCTGTTTGAGTCTGAAAGTATCTCATTGTTTGCTTGAAGATTGTGCTGCTGTTCTGAGCCTGCTCCAACTGAAATTACACCGTCCCTTTTCATCTTCCTTGGGATGATGGGGCAGACAATTATGATGAGGGCAAGCTTTGTCTTGAAGCAGGTAATAAATAACCATCTCCATCAACTTACAGTTTGGATCAACTTGTCTGGCTGGAATTACTGCAATTTAACACATTGGGGTGTAATGAAATAATAAACTATCTTCAAGAAAATTTAAATCCTATGTGTTTTGAATTTTGGGTGTGTTTTTGTGCAGGGCAGCTTTGAGCTGCGGTGCAGGTGAAGGTGGATTTTTGCAAGGAGCAGTTTTAGATTCAGTGCTTGGGAGCGTTAACGTTGCTGGAAAGATGTTTGCTTCTGAGGCCACGTAATCTGTGTGTGACAAAACGTGCTTCGAGATTGATTTAAAAAGCTGCTGTCATTCGGTGTAAAATTAAGCTGTTTCATTCAAAGAAGGTGTGGATGGATGGAAGCATGCATTGTAATTGGCCTGACAGAGATGGCAAAGCACTGCCATGCCTTATTAAACCTGTGACAAATAATGGGCTTTGTGATAGCTCTGAGAAAGGTGTTTGCTTCGGGCACCAACTTCATCATCTTTGTGCAGAGTTTGCTACACACTGGGCTTCCCTGCAGACTCCAGGGAACTTCAGGCATTCCTGGCTGCTGGAGAAGAAGTATCTGTATTGTGAAAAAGAAAATGGGATGGCAGTAAGGAGCTCTTATTCTAGTGGAAATGCTTTGTTTTCTTGGTTGGTCGGGGAACAGAGGCCAGGCTTCATTTCAATAATAATTACGGGATTAATGGTTGAGTAGGGTCTGTAGGACTGGGCCATGGGATCTCCCTGCAGACTGCAACTGCATTTGCAAGAATATGGGGGTTTCCCCCTCTGGTTTCAGGACCTTTCATGCCTCTATACTGAAAAAAAAACACCCAAAAAAGTCTTAAAACGTTGTCCTGAAGCAGCCACAATCCCAGCTCCCTCAGGCAGGGCTTAAACCTTCTGTTGCATTGGCCACACTGTAAGGAGAGGGTGAGGTGATTAATTTTGGGTG
This sequence comes from Dryoscopus gambensis, assembly GCA_013389985.1. Taxonomy (NCBI): domain Eukaryota; kingdom Metazoa; phylum Chordata; class Aves; order Passeriformes; family Malaconotidae; genus Dryoscopus; species Dryoscopus gambensis. The sequence goes on from WEIT01021960.1 coordinate 30,007, forward strand.
ATTAATATCGATTTGGGACTGGAGCAGCAGCTGCAGTCTGTCCCAGCATTTGCAGCATGCCTTGGGTGCCTTACCTGGGTGCTGAAGCACTGGTTTGTTTTAGTTCAGCTACAAACCCTCAGCTGTCTTGGTCAGCTTGGGGGTTTCAGCAGAATAAATTTTTGCTGGTACCTGGGTCAGCAAAGAGCCTTTGATGCCACTGGGTTAGAAAGTTTGTGCTAAATGGAAACCAAATCTCAACGCCCGAGCAAAACAAGATGCAGCTCATCACCCGAGGCTGGTTTTGCTTTCCTAACCTGTGAACTTGCCTGCTGAGCAGCACGTGCTGAGCTCAGCAGCTCCAACAAGGTTTCCTTAGGCTGCGTTAAGATTGGCTTTCCAAGACTTCCAGCGTTTGACAACTTGCACTTCATTTTTTTTTTGGTTTTGCCAGGTGTTGACACCTCACTGCAGTGGGGAGTCTGCCGGTGGAGGAATGCACGGGGTCACTGTTCCCAGCCAGCTGATGTTCCTCAGGCCCCGTGGATGTTTAATAAATATCCTGTTCTGAAACTTCTGCTGGGAGCTGTAACAGCAGCTCCAAAGGATCAAAAGCTGTTTTGACCTCTCCTCTCTCAAGCTCCTCCTCATCCCAGGAGCTCTGTCTGGTTAAACAAAGAAACCCTTCCCACCTCTTCCCTCCAGCAGTTACAAACAGGAGTGGCAGACTTTTTTCTCAGAGATACATATTAAAAAGTCTTGTAATAAGTCTGCAGCAATTAATTCTTGTGATATGTACCAATGTCTAGTTCAGATCTTTTCTCAGTGCCTGTGGTTTTGTTTTCCATATTTCCTGGTATTTTTCTTGTCCAATATCTTGTTTTCTCAAACAAGTTTTACATTACTGTTTTGACTACTTTCTTCTCAAGTATTAGATCACCAAACTCCTCTTCTTGCTTGCTGTGAATGAAAATAATCTCTGGTAGTCTATGAATACAATATCAATTTTAACAAGTATATAAATATTACCTTATATTGTTACAGGTGTCATAGATGAAGGTTTTGCAACATGTATGAAATTATGTTCATGGTTGTTCTGACACTGCATGAATTTCATTTTTTTTGATCAACTGAAATGTTCCTATTAGATATACTGAGTGTGTGGAGGCTAAATCTGGATTTAATTTAGGTTTGGAATGTGCTTTTGGCTAGCTTTTGGTGGCCCGGAGATCTCATGACCTGTCCTTGCAAGGATATGAAAATACTTCAGTGTCAGCTGTTTTCGCATGATTTTGATGGACTTTTAAATGGGAACTGGACAGCACAGAGCCTTCATGGGCTCTGGGTCTTTCCAGGAATCCAAGCGCAGGGTGTGTGGGTTCATCCCCGGCCGTTCCCTGCCCTGCACCTCCCACACCGCCTGGCTGGGCTGCTGCTTTGGCTGCACCCCTGGCTCCGAGCGGGAGCCGTGCTCCCTCCACCATTTCATGCAGGAATCCCAATTTCAGCGCCTAAAATAAACCCTGCTGTGCCTTGGTGCTTCTTTTCCTTGAGCAAGCATGGTTATGGCACCTTCTCTATACTCGTGCATTTATTGTCCCAGAGTGTGTCCGTCACACCGAGGGAGGAGGAGCTGGGCAGGAGAGATGCCGTGAGCGGAATCCCACGGGGACACTCTCTGTGTCTGCTGCCCTGTGCTCTTTTTGGGTTCCACCACCAATCTGCAACCCTCAGGCTCCCGGTGGGGCTCAGGTTGATTTAATGTCCCTTTCTTTCCCTTTGCAATGCACTCCGAGAGCCGTCCGAGGCAACCTCGGATCCTTGTGAGGATAAAATGCACCATTCTGGGACCTGTTTGGTGGCGACTGACGCTCAGTGCGGACACCAGAAAATCAGTGCGGCACTTTCCCATCTCCTCTGCTGCTCTGGAATTAATTTCTTGCTGGGAGCAGCATTCCCAGGGCTCTTCAGAGCGCCTTGGAGAAACCTTGGCATGGCTTGCTCTTCCAGATGCACAAGCTGCCCGACAGCTCGATTTGATAACATTGCTGAAAACAAGCAGCGTGCTTCAGCGAGCCTTGCTCCCAAATCGCCGCAGCCTGGGGAATGGCACGCTTGGAGCGAACCCTTCCATGGGAGTGCCGGGCTGGTGAGAGCGGGTGCGATCCTTGTGCAGCAGCGATCCTTTTCCTTTCCTCTCCCCGGTGCGCGGGGTCGGGGTCGCTCCGAGCGCTCGGGCTCTGGCGGCGGTGCCGGGAGCCCCCGCCCTGCGCACGGAGCGGAGGGAG
>WEIT01021960.1:33547-55926 GCA_013389985.1 Dryoscopus gambensis
GGGGTCACGGCCGGCGGGACCCGGGGGAGCTGCCCCGGCAGGAGCGCCTGTGCCGGGGTATCCCCAGCTCCGGGGCTCCCGCCCAGCGCGTTCTTCCCGCAGGGAGAATCCCCGGCGCCGTGCCGGTAGCAGAGGTGAAACCTTCCAGAACGCGTCCCAAGGGCGCTGCGAAGGCTCTTGGCGCTGCATCTCCTGCGTTCCGCTTGCGGAGGTTTTTTATTTCGCCTTTAGCAGCGCGGGCGCGGGCTGGCTGTGTGTTGCCCAGATGTGATCAGCAGTAATTAATTCCCTGAGTTAAGCAGTCCGCGCTGCTACCAGCGCACGCCTTTTCTGAGTGGATGAATGGGAATTTAACACCCGTTCCCACTGGCGCTGGAGAATCCATAAAGCTAGCTCACTTCCCTTCTGCTGTGTTGGTGCTTCGGAATTGTCAGGAACAAGAAATAATGGACATTTTTTTTTAATTAAACCAAAGAGGACTTGGCTGATCAAGAGTTCCAGGATTTCTCCTGCATGGTAATTTCTCTGATTAGATTTTCTCTGACTTCAGAACAGAGAGTTGTTTAAAGAGCGTTCCTTGCAGAGAAACAAACTGCAAGTTGGGAAACCTGAGCGAAACTCTTTGCAGGCAGTGATACTGAGAACCCTTGGATCCAAAACTCTATAAAATTGGGCAGCAATATCCCTCTCCTGCCTTAATAATAAACTTTTTAAAGGCTCTTCTTCAGACTTTAGGGCCTTTATTTGTATTGTCCCATCTGTGAACTTGAGAGGAGATTTCTGATGCGGAATGTGTTTGGCTTGAATTCTCTACACCTCCTCTTGGTACACAGGTGTAATGTTGATATTCAGGATCGGGCTATGAGGCTTTTTGGGTTCATTTGAAAGAGCTACTTTGATTCACAAGAAATAGATCTGACCCGTTAGACTCTTGGCAGAATTCGGGCCTGCCTGTTGTACATCTGCATTTTCACATTTAAGTGGCTGGGCTGGAGCAGTTGCTGCTGAATCCCCAGCAGGCTGTGGGGAGCAGGGGCGGGGTGTTGGGGTGCAGGATGCTCCTTCTGTGCTCAGGAACCCCTCTGGGGGGTGGGGCTCAGCTTCTCCACCCACCCTAGAGCGGGACCTGGGCCAGAGCTGAAGTGATGGGCAGCCAGGAGTGCTGCTGAGAGGGGCACGTCTGACAGTCTGGTATGAAATACGCCTGGTAGCTAAAACAGGATAGAAAATGTTTGTAGGGACCTTTGGGGCATGTCAATTAGGCACATTCACCTCATAAACCATCAGTTTCTTATTTGCATAAGAGTAGCTTTGCTAACCTTCTCTTTGCACCTCCACACTGCAGTGGGGAATTGGTTTCCAGAGACACCTGGAAGTTTCCTGATGGAAAAGGGAGCCTTGGTTCAGTTCTCCTCACTGTGGTTAAACGTTTCATAACGTGTTGGCAGCAGATTGCGTAACATTTGGGATGCTCTGGGTGATCTTGTGGGTACAAGACAAGGTCAGCTTGGACTTTCCCACCTTAAATTTCTCAGCTTTGTTAGCTTTCAGTTCAAATAGCATTATTAATAGCTTTCTGGGGGATTTATGTAACAAGACAAAAAAAGCACAAGGTAAAATACCACAGGTCTGCTTTAAGCTTATAATTTTCTGTGTGATGGGTTAAATCGTTGTTTCTGTTTGAAGATTTGCCTGTTCAAACACATTTTCCACATGCATAACAAGCATGGCTTAAAAAAACCCCCAAAGTAGGGGAAAAATACATTAAAAAAAAAAAAGAAGAAGAAGAGAAAGAAGTGGTATTTAGGCAAATAGCCTGAGCTTACTCTCAAGACTCTGAGTGGTAAATGCAGGGGATGATCAGGGTTGCTTATCATAATCTAAAGGGTGCACTTCCATGTTTTAACATTTCACATTTTAACATTTCACGTGGGTATCTCAACACAGGGTTCTTCTGTCCACAAGCAGAAGCTCTGTTCTAAGCTTAGCTGAAGAAATTTAAGTGCATTGTAACTATTTGAGAAAATTATTGATTACGACGTCGTTATCATTATTCACGGTCATGGAGCAAATATGCTTTGCTCTCTCCTATCACGAGGAATAAACTATTATTTGTCTATTTGCATCAAACTTGTGCTTTATCTCCCTTGCCTGTGTGGGCTGGCTGATTGTGCTGATCAGCTGTGGCTGCATTTCCTCCTCAGGGTCACTTTCTTCCACTGAAATCGGCAGAGTTTGTCTCTCTCTAGGCACTTCTGGGGATGAGTTTGGGCAGTTCTGTGCCCGGGTCTCCCCAGGTGGGAGCTGCTTGTGACCTATTTGACCCCTCTCTTCAATTTATCTTGTTTCCCTGTACTTGTGCTTATCTGCACTTTAGTCTTGATGGTTTCTCGAGTGCCTTGTCATTCTCGAATCGCTTTTTCATTGTTCTGATGGGCTTTGTTTATTAATCCTCCTCTTCTCCCTCCAACCTTATCTGTGCAGTTTCTCCACACGGGAATTCGAGGCCCAGGCTGTTCTGGCTGTCACGGGAGGGCTCAGCCTTTCTCCCCTGGCAGGTGTGGGTGTGTCTGAGCAGGTTGGAGCGGCTGCTCCTGGTGTTGCTCAGGTGTTTGCAGAGGCTGTGCTGCTGTTCCATCAGTTGCACCCGAAATCCAGGCATTGTCCTGGCCGCAGCTTCCCTTTGGGATTTCATATCCAAACGGCGTCAAAATTCTTCTCATTTTGTCCTGCCTGCACTCGTGTCTGTTGTCCTCATCACCCAATTTTGTCCTTGTTTTTGGTGTCTGACTTGAGCTGAGGTCTGTCCCGTTAGGTCTCATCCTAGCTCCATGATGAGATCACTGCCCTGACATCATCTCTGCTTCCCTTTCCTTTCCCTCCCTTTGCTATTCCCCCTGTGAAAAACGAGGTTCGCTCTCCTGTGAGAATTTAAACGTTTAATAGAAAGACAATAAGGGACATAAACAATAAAGCAAAAGTTACAGCGCTGGGTACCCCTGGCTCCCAGCCAAGAGCACACCTGAGACCTGGGGTAGGTTCCTTTTTATACAGTTTTTACTGCCTATTCTTTATGCATATTCCAACTTTTCCAGGAGCTGCTCTGCATGGCCACGCCTTGGGCCCGCCTTTTTAGAGCACGCGCATTTCCTGGCCTTGCGGTTTTATTTCTCTCGATTTCTGGGCTTGGGCTTCTTAATTCCCCAGACAGTGAGGGTTGATAACGGCTTTGGGCCTCTTTATACTTCACGCATAGTGTTGATAACAGCTCCAGGCCTCTTCATCCTCTATGCAGAGAACTGATAGTAGCCTTGGCCTCTCTTATTCTTCACACACGGTGTTGATAGGAGTTTTGTGGAACTCCATCCTCTGTCCTCTTGGAGGTTATCTTACCCGTTCATGTAGTTGAAACATACTTGCTGAACTCTTGGCTACAGCAAAAGCATTTCTAACACTATATAATACTCATCTTAACACTATATAATATTCATCATGCCTGCCAAAAGCCAACAGTACAATACGCATTTATAACACCCCTTTTTTAAAATCAAATGTCAAGTTCTTCTCTTCATCTCACATCTCTTCTGACATCCCCCACTGTGATTATTAACTTTGGAAGGATTAAATAATCTCTCTGTTCAGGCTGGGTGAGTGCTGCTGGTTGCTCTGCTACCTGTTGACTGAATTTCAAACAAGCAGCCTCAGGGTTTTCCCCTGCACGCTCTTCCTGGTGCTTGGAAGGTGCTGTGTAAATCCCTGAGAACACTCGACTGCTCATTTTCAAAAGCTTTCAATTCTCTATAGCCTTCAAAAAAACCACTAGCAGGCATTTGCAAAGCTCAGAGTGCTCTGAGTGTTTCTGGAACCTGCAAAAATGTGAGGAGGAGAGGGACGATAATGTGCTGTTTCATTTCACTGATGGGCGTTGTGGGCTTCAAGTGCTGCATAAAAAATGACAGGTGGGTCAGTGTTTAGATCGGTTTCTAGACATCTCTGATGTCACATTTTATGTCTTCACCGTTTTCCAGAGTGTTTCTTTGCTGCTGTGTAGGTGAGAGGCCAGAACAGGGCAGTGATGAGTGGGAGCAGTACCTGATAAATGAGAGCACTGAGTGAGAGATTAAACTAATATTTGAAATTACAGCCGATAAAAGTATCTTGAATGCTTGTAAGAGGGCTTTTGGTTCGTGTCTCCTCGAATCTAACAGTTTAGACTTTGTAACCAGTGAGATGCACTCGGGAAACTGTTTCCATGGCGTTTAAATCAGGTGTAGCCAGGGGAAGTCCAGTTGTGTCTTGTGTTTCACTCCTCGCTTGCTTTCCCTCACCAGGTCTGTGCAGAGAGTTGGGTTTTCGTGGGGACACTTATAAAAATTCAAAGTTGGGTTCTGCTGCACGGGCAGGTTTGTTTCACACTGAGAAATAGCTGGATCTGATCAGGAGTCTGCTTTTTAACTTTTTTTTGTGTGTGTGTGGTTTTCTTTTTTCGTCTGTTTGGTTGGGGTTTTAAAATTAATTTAATTTTTTAAATTTTATTTCTTGGAACCCTTGGAAGTGCACTGGTCTTTCCTTTCTGAAACGTGACTCCCCCAGGATGGCTGATTCCTCTCTCAAGGCAGCCCCAGCCCAGCTGCAGCACTTGCTGGCCTTGCCCTGATCAAATGATGCTTTTAAACTTGGAGCTAAGAGAGGATCCCTCTTCTCTCACTCTCCTGGGCAACCTTTATTTTTTTCCTGAACTGACTAGTTAGTCCAATTTAGAGACAAAGGGATATCTAACATTATTTGAAAAATAAAGGGATATTTAACACTATTTGAAAAATAATCTGGCAGTGTACAGCTTCTCGCAGGTAATTTTTTAAAAAATCTGTTTAAAAAGTCACGGAATATCTGGTATTGCACCCTGGGATTTGCAGTTTTTGAATGAACACAACATCCTTCACAAGGCCTCGACCTCGGGGGAGCACCTCAGCAGCTCTCTCATGATATGAACTCTAATAATACACAAAGCTGCAAAGCTCTATTGAGGCCACTTTTAGTCAAGTTGTTTTTAAAGTGTCTAATTTCCTGAACTGAATTAAGACTTGGTTCCTGTTTCCTTCTCCCAGCGTGGGTTTCTGTCACCAGTTAATTCTCTTGGTGGGAGCATGTTCCGGAAAGGGATTGGGCATCTGCTACTCCCATTATTTAAAAATTACTGGAAAGCTGAAAGAAAAAGTGGAATTTATTTGTAATGAGACATTTTACTGTCCTTTACATTGTTCTCCAGCAAGAGTTGGGCTTTTTTTTTCCTAAGGACTTGACGAAAAATGTTTGTATTGCTGTCTTTGAAGGGGAGGACAAAGTTAGCGCTGCGTCCTGAGTTCCCTCAGGCCGCTGTAGCTGCATCCCCTGGTCACACAAATCTGAATCATTTTGCCACCTGAATTTTCACTCTGTTAGAGGAATTTGTGTGAGAGAGTCACTGATGGACAGTCTGCTCTTTTAAACTCAAACAAAAACTGTAAAAGAAATAAAGCATCAAGGGCTGAGGGACCCAAGTGGAATGGGGCTGAAGGCTTCTCAGGGAACATCCTCTTCCCAATCTTTGCTTTGGTCTGGAGGAGAACGTGGAGATGTGAAAGGAATAAATAATGAAGACAAACTTGTAAAATAAGCTAAAATCTTGTTTTCTGACCCCTCTTGCCCACAGGTACTGCCTTTAAATGAAGGAGTTAATTGACTTTGTAAGTTCAGTTAAAATCTTCTTGAGCAAAAGCTGATTCTGGCAGGGAGGGAGAAGCACGTTTTAATCCTCAATGCTCTTGGTCATTTCAAGTTTGTCTCTTCTTTTTGCACAGCTCTGTGGGAATCTTACTGGATTGCGTTATTTAAACTCAAAAATAGATGCTTTAAGCTTAAAAATACATTGTTTCAACTTACAAATGCTTTAAAATCCTTTCTCTTACGCTTTAAAGTCTTTGATTAGTTGAAAGTCTTTGACTTACTTAGGAAGAGGGAGTGAGGGTAGCGAGGTTTATTGTTTTAGTGCAAAGGCAAGGAAATTGCTTCCCAAACATGTGCTTGTTGTTAAGTCAATGTACATGCTGGACATGTGTTTGAGATTTCTGGAGTTGCCACTACCTTGGTTTTTTTTTGAGATCATACTGTAAAGTAAGTTACAGTAAACAGTTCTTATGAGAGACGTTTTTTTGCTAGGTTTTTTTGTGGAAAATCCTCAACAAAACCATTAGTTGTTCTGGGTTTTTTTCTCTTTCTCCAATTTTTTTCTAAACGGTTCTGCCTGTGCTGTTGCCTTTTTATTTGCAAACACGTATAAGTTGTTGGCCTTGTAACCAAAACATCTTGACAACATGTTGTTCTCTTCCTTCCTTTCCCTTTCGTGTTTTTGGAATTTCGTATTGGGACTTTCTTTTAGTCTTGAAGCCGTTCATGTGAAACTTTGAGAAGCTGCAATACAGTCCCTGGTTTTAGGGGAGTCTGTTGCTGGGTGCAGTGCTGAAATGGGCGTTTTTAACGTGGTGGGGTTAATTTTTCATGGATGGGAAGTATGTGTTGTAAGGGGCGAAACCCAGGGAACAAACAGCCCGCGAGGTGTGATTATGATTGGAAAAAATACAGTTGTGTGTGTGGTTGTACAAACACAGACCCGGAGTTCAACTGTGTGTTCATCAGAAAAAACATCTTAATAAAATGATAAAATTTGGGCGATTCTACTTTGGGCACAGGAGAGAGTGTGGAGGGGAAGTTTATGGAATCCTGAGGGTCTGAAGCAGCCTGTGCCCTTGTGGGCAGCCAGGCCAGCTGTGCCTGCACTGCAGGGACAATATCTCTGCACGTGGTCCCCAGGAGCTGTGTATTGGGGTGGGAGGCAAACCCGCTTGCAGCAGGGAGTCGAGAACCCCATCACACCGCGTGTGAGCAGGGCCACAGCGCCAGCGCTTGGGCTTTGCTGTTCTGCTGATTGGCTGGTGGCAAAGCCAATCCCCGTGTTTCCTTGTGTCTTGGGTTAGAAGACAGGTGACTGCCAGGGGAAACCAGAGCCTCCCTTGGAACAGAGAATGTAACCCCCCCACCTCCGAATTGCTGTAATTTTGAAATTATGGGGCTTTCAGGCAAAGATGTAGGGATAGGAATACCAGTTCTTTACTNAGAAAGGGTCCGGTGGTGACAGGATGGGTCCAGTCTTCCTCGGGGAATCCAGTGGAAAAACCAGCTGCTCTGGTGTCCTGAGTTGCAGGTTTTATGCAGGTAGAGAGGCTTTGGCTCCTCCCACTGAGTGGAGCATCTCCCAGTGGGGTGATGTGATGTTATCGGTCACAAGGAGAGCCTTAAATGGCTCATTCCCAGGTGATATCCCCTTGGAGGAGGATGGGTGGAGGATGAGATAAGGAAGCACTGCCCCATCTGGTTTTAACGAGTGACCCATTAACAGAAGGCACCCGCCCTCTTTCCCCCTGGAGTTACAAGAGATAAAAATATCTTCTAATTGGTTTCAACAGATGAAATTAGAGTACACATTTTTGGTTACATATTGCAACCCAAGACACCTTGTTTTCAGCAACGATGTTTTTAACGAGCCCTGTGCTGGTATAGCATGAAAAGAACGGCGAGAACTCGGATTTTTGTTTCTTTTTGCTGCTGTGCTCCTCATGTGCATCACTCCTTCAGTCACCTGGTGTGTGTGTGTGTGCTCTGAACAGCTGGCACAGCGCCCAGAGCGTTGCCTTAAGTTTGCTCTCTGAAACTTTGCTTCTGAATTTTGCAGGATCCAGAGAGGAATGGAGACTCCCTTGGATGTTTTGTCGAGAGCAGCATCTCTGGTACATGCTGATGATGAGAAGCGTAAGTTCCCTGCCTTGTTGGCTCCAGCTGCTTTGTGTTTGCACTGTGGATCAGCCCCGAGGCTGGTTTGATCCAGCCTGGAATTTTACTGAGTCCAAGATATGTAGAAAGCTGTCTTCAGGGTCATGTAGAGGTGTGGAAAACCCTTCAGAGGTTGTTTTCCTCAGGTGCAAACCCAACACCTCGTGTTCAAATTGGTCACTGGGCAGAAGAGAATCATTGCTGTTACTCTGAAATAAATTCATGTGAAGGTGCCTCTCTTTTCCCAGTTGCGTTTGCGTTGTTAGCAGACAAAAAGTTGTGATGGAGCTGCTGCCAAACTAAGGCCAGTTTGGGAACTCGGACTCCCTGATAATTTTGGTTAGATCTGTTCTCGTTTAAGAGCACACAGCTGGGTGGGCAGCAGTGGGTTGCAAAGACTTCAGTTGATAAAAACTCTCAGAGTGACCGTGGTCACCAGTAAGGGGCTCTTCATTTGCCTTTTGCTTCACTACAAGGGAATTACAGGATTGTAACAGTCAGAGGCTCGTGTTGCCCATTTTTGGGGTAATATTTTTGCTTTTACCGTTCATGGTGAGAGTGTCAGGTGGGCTCACTGATGTTAGAATGATATTTTCAATTCTGCCAAGCTGCAGTGCCACTTCCCAGACCAGATTGTCACCTGCACACCCAGTCCTGAATGTCCTTGGTGCTTTCTGAGCAGTGTGTGCACTTTGGGTATCACCCTCAGGAGGTGCTGGCTAGAAAAATGGTATTTTGCATTTCAAGCTGCTTTTGTGAGTAGCTTCTCTGCATAAAATCACCTTTTAAGATGAATGCAGCTTTTCTTCTTTTGTTCCTTTGTTCTGTATATATTTTTAAAAATTATTTGCCTTGAACGTGGAATAAAATAATTGGTTTGCTGCTGTAAATGTGCTTTGTAATGAACGCTGGTTTTGCTGTTCTTGCACGTTCACTTTGCCACTGGATGAGTACCAAGTTTTCAGTGGTGCCACTACAGAGGGATGGTTTGATTGATTTGCCCCAGTTATTGACTCTTACTGGTAAAATGAACAGCAGTGGAACTGCTTGAGGAAATAATTTCAACCACGATTCTGGCCCGAGGAGGGGGATTTCTTTTGGCTACATTTTAAAAAAGGTATATTTTGAATATGTATTCTCAATTTTCTTGAGCTTAAATGCATTCTTTTTGGTTAACTATTGCCTAAGACAGTAGTTGGGTTTTGAGCTGCACAGGGTGGGAATGCTGGGCTGGATTTAGAGAATCCAGAGGAAGTCTGATTCAGTGCAAGTTGCATGTGAGGGAGCTGATGTGTATCTGGTTCTAATTTACATTCCTTTAGTCTTACCACTTAGACTTAATTAGATTTATGCCACTCTGCAGCTCCGAACTTGTGCTGTCTGCAGTTTGCCCTGCTGTTGGCTCACACCCCAAAGAGCTGCAGCGTGAGGAGCTGCTGAGGGCAAGCCATGAGCAGAGCAGTCCCTGAGCTTGTGCCTTGGTGTGTCAGCTTCAGGGCTTCATTCTGGGTAAAAAGAAGTTAGTTTGGAAGTTAGTTTTAATCTGGAGTTATGCTTGAGCTTTCAGTGAGGTTCTAGCAGTGGTGCTGTCTGCATTGCTGTACCCCCACTCTGTCCAAAACAGAATTCTGCTGAGTTTCCAATATTCCACTCACAAGCAGGAGCGCAGGAATATTACCAGTATTTATAATTTGGTGCTTTGAAATGTGAAGGATCCTCTTATCTCTGTGGGCACTCACTGCAAGGCCAGGTAATACTGAAGTGTCTTAGAGCAGATACAAATCTCAAACTGTTTAAAACAAATACTTTTCAGCTTCCTAGCACTTAAAGAAATGAATTTAACCTCAGCCAGCAACCAAGTACCACACAGCTGCTCCCTTACGTGTCCCCAGCCCTGCTGGGATGGGGAGAAGAGCCAGAAAAAAGGGTGAAACCTGTGGGTTGAGATAAGAACAATTTAATTATTCAAATAAAATATTATAATTACGGTAATGAAAAGAAAAAAACGAAAAGGGGCAGAGGAATAAAATCGGAGACGGACCCAGTGATTGGTGGCCCCCAGTTGATTCCCCCAGTTTCCATCCTGGGCAGGATGTTCCTTGCTCAGTGATGAGTTAACCCTGGGTGCTGCTTTCAGTCTCCTCCCTGGTTTAGCTCAGGAGCCATGGACTGCATTTCAGCAGCTCCCAGTTTAAATCATCCTGCACTTGTTAGCAATGAAAATTTATGAACCACATTTGTTTAACGGCCGTGTCACGGGAAGGATTAATTGTGGAGCAGAAAAGGCTGCTGCAGTTCTGTGTTTTACCTCTTGCCACGGAGACGCGAGCAGTTACTGAGGCTCGTGGCACAGTGGGCCTGGAATGAAAAATAGAGAGAAGGCTGAACAAAAGGAGACAGGCAGTGATGTCATTACTGGCCAGACATGTGAAAAGCTTGCCACCAATTCCTGGCTGTCAGTAGTGGATGAAAGGCATTAAAAAGTGTTTTCCCTGATGAGGAGCTGTAGGTGATGTGCATCATTTCATCTGTGAGTGGCACCTGGAAGGTTTTGCTGGACTCTTTCCAGGGCGTCAGGAATGGCATTTGGAAGAAGTAACCATCTCCATGATGTGCATCTGTGCCAGTTTTTTACTGCCACCACAGCCTTAAACCTTATAGAATGTGGGGGATTGCAAACTTGATTTTTGCTGTTTCCAATGAGATGCTTGACACTCGTTGCTCTTCTGTCCCTCTTCTCACCCTGCACGGTTCTTGCTGGGGTTGTTCTGATTCTCATCTGCCCAGGATTCAATTTGGCTGCTTTTAGAGGAGCCCAGGATAAGCTGGTAGGGTTTAAGCAAGTATTCAAGCAGTAAGGAGGATTATCATTTTGTATTTATCTCGTTTAAGGCATTTGGGAACTGGTTGTTCAGTTACAAACAGAGTTTTAAAAGCATAATCTTGCTATTGGGAGAGCAGGGAAGGAAAATTCTGAGCAGGACTTGTGCTTGCAGATTGTGTTGTAAGCACTGTGTGGATTTATAGCAACACTTTCCTTACACTTCCCTCCAAGATGTAAACCCAGTTTGAAAATATGGGAAAGAATGAGAAGAACCGTGTCTTTGCTCACTCTCTCAGGGTAATTTAGTGAAAAGTCTGCTGGGGGCGAGCAGGAGAAATGATACTTCCACAAGGAAATGAAAGGTTTGGAGAGAGCTCATAAATGGCACCACCAAGTCCTGGGTAACAGCTTTGTGTTTCAGTGCCGCGAGCCAAATCCATACCCGGTGAGCCTTGATTTATGTTTCGCAAAACTGATAAAGAGCTACATTAAAAAGCAGAAAAAAGATTTCTCTTTGGTGAAGCCACGCTCCTTGCACATGTGCCACCAGTCATGTGCGTGCAGGGAAGCCTGGAATTGCTGTTCCACACTTCTTTGCTGTGAACACTGTTATTGTTTGGCAGCAGTTGCTTTTATGTGGTTTAGTTTAATCCACTTCAAATAATTAAGCCAGACCATACAGTTGATATTTCTAGTACAGAAGAATTATTGTGCTTTAAAATCCCTGCCCTAATCCGCTTTGTAATAAAACCCTCGTGTAGACAAGAGCCACCAGTCAGTTTTACTGTTCCTCACTGGTATCAGGAGTTCATTAGGAGCACGAATTCTGTGCCAGCTGCCACCTCCTCGTGAATAAATATGCAATGATTATTTGTTTTGGATAGCTAATCCCCAAAAAAGATTCTGCTTCAAGGCTGAGTTGAGGAGAATTTATTATTTTTTAGCACTATTGGAGAAGATGCTGACTCTGTAAGCTTATTGTTTTAGATAAAATACAAGCAGTTTTTATAGCAGAATTAGACCTGAGTGTTGTTGTTTGTGTTGAAGGTATTAGTGGTGAAATATTTCCAGCATCACCAGGACTTTCCACCCGCACTGCTACTGTTTGTTGTGTAAATTTATGGCAAATTATGGGCAGTGAGCCTGAGGCAGGACCTAATATCAGCGTTTGCAGAACTTTAAAGAGCTTCCACCCTGCTGTGGGAACAGTTACACCAGCACTGAAAATACCTCAGATCCTGAAGGTGTTTTGGGTGAATAAAAGTGAGGAATTGGGTGGAATTTGCTCTCTGAATGCAGTTGGTGCCAAGAAAGTCTCAAGGATCGTTTGCAGTTTGTTTGTTTGTTTGTTTTGGAGGATTGTGATGTTTTTCCAGCACTGGTTTGGTTGTGTGGGGTTTGTTTGTTTGTTTTCCCTTTTCCTAGAGATTCATCTGCTTCAGACAAATGGGGAACAGGGCAGCATTTCTGCACAGAAATGAAGCAGCAGTTTCATGTCACAATCCCGGTTTATTTTCCGTTCGTAACTTCACCTCAATTCCAGGAGGAATTGTAGTGTTTGTAGTAAGGACAAGAAATATTCTATAGCAAAACATTACTCAAAACAATGACAAATTTCCAGTAGAACATACTCTTATCATGTCACTTGCCCTTTGTATTTCATTTGCACACGTAGGTCCAAACCAGCAAATCTCGTGACAAAGGAATAAATGGGAAAGGTCTTGGCAGCATTCTGAATTAAAAGAGATTTCAGTAATGCTGCTTGTTCATGGAACTTCTGCTTCAGGGGTGGGAGGGAATCCAGTTGGTTTAATAAAGGCATCCTGGAGCACGTTTAGGGTCCTTTTGACATCTGAAATATGTTTGTGTCCTTAAGGAATTCCTTGCTTTGGAGAGTGCTGGGTTCTGTCCCTTGGCCTGGGAGTCGTTCCAGAGATTGGCAAAATCCCTGTCTTGGTTTTTTCCCAATTTGGCCTAAATAAGAATTTACCCCAGAATGAAAATGTTGTGTATGAAGCTTCTACTAAAAATCTCCCTTCCTGTGACTTCCAGGACTCTTCCAGTAATGAAGTTTTTTAGGACAATACTTGCTGCCATCCCGCTTGGTTGAGGGCAATGCAACCTCTTGAACTCAGATTTTTCTTCTGCATTTTGTAGATAAATTTAACAGTATTTTTTATGTGTGTTGTTTTTCAGTGCTTTCAGAGTTTGGGGGGTTTTAATCGGGGTTTGTCAGCTCTTGGGTGTCTCTTATGAATGAACCCAGCACAAACTTTCATTTAGAGCTTGCCAACTTCTTCAGGACCTTGTTTGGTTGAGAGGAGCATAAGGAGTTCTCCAGGATAATTTCTCATATGAATATAAATGGATTTACCACATGGATGTTTGTTTCTTCTTTTATGGCTAATTCAAATATTGATTTGATTCTTTTTGCCAGGTTGGCTCAGGGAAGAGGCAGATATTTGATATACACAAAAAGTTGGTGTTAAAAATTAGAGGTGTGATTAGACTGGTGGTGTTCTGCAACACACTTTAACACCCTGGATTCTTTAATTGTGGAAATTAATGTGTAATTAAGTAACTGAATGGTTTTTATGGTCTAGCAACTGTGCTTGTGGTCAGAGCTTATCTGTGCTGTCCAGCAAAAGAGAAACTGAAGTTTCCTGAAGGAAAAGCTCTGATTTCTGAGGAGCAGCGTCAGCAAAAATCTACATTTGTAATCCATTAACAGCTATGAGAGGTGTTAAAAGTACATTTATCAGTCTGTCATTTAAGTAACGTTTGATCAGTGGTGGAGGGAGTCCTGTTGGTTTTGGAGTGGAATTTGTGACATAAATCGTCCTTTTGCCTTTTTTTTTTTTAATGGAATGGAGAAAAGTATGGAAATGTGATGTTTCAGCTGAGCAATAATGTGATGGAAAAACATAAGTGGCTCAATCCTTGCGATGCAGCCTGAATCATCTGATGTTGTACAAATATCAAAAGCTTGAAATAATAAAACTCTGAGTAATGAAATGCAGAGTGTTCGGCTTTGAAATTGATGAGCCACACAGAAAACACTGGTACCTTCTCTGTTTTAAATATCAAATCTGGTTTTTAGTCAAATACCTGAATGGCCGAATTCCTGGCCTTCTGCTTTTTGTCTTTCCAAAACCTTTAGCTGTTTGTATCACTCAGTATCTCACGGAGTAGCTTCCTGTGAGTGCTGTCAGGGCCAGCCCGTGAATTTTAGGATTTTCTTGGAAGTAAGGAGTGTTTTGTGCTTGCTTGGCTTGTTTTGTTTTTAAAAAAACTAATGAATTATTTTTACCCCTAGAAAGTTTCACCCTCTTTTCCTCCGAGTTTGTTGTAGCAAGAAAATAAAAGAATGTTTTCAGCTTGTTAAATAGGCTGGAAAATGGGGCAATTGTCTGCCTGGCGCCTCGATGAGTTTTAGTAGTGGGGGAACCCCATTAGCAGAGCCCGCAGAGGGCTGGAAATTCCTGCTGGGACAAAGGGGCCTGCATGCTCCTTTGGAATTAATTTTTCCATAGTTCAGCTGCCTGCAGTTTGTAAACATGTCCTAGCATCCTCCAGCATCCCAGGTGCTCCTGCCCAGGGCTGCTGAGCAGAGGCAGCCCCACAATGTGGCTTTTCTTCCCAAAAAAGCCCTTTTCAGCTCACTGCGGGTAAAACACGGGGGCTGGCGGCGCTCCCCCCCGAGTGAGTGGTGTTTGCTGGAACATTATCTCTTCAAAATGCTGTCTGGCAAGTGGAGGGGGAGGAATCCTCTGGCTGGGATGGAATTTGTCATCAGATCCCAAGCAGCGCTCTGAGAATCGCAGCTGGCTGAATACCGCGCCGCCGCGGGCGAGAGCGCATCCCATATGGAACCTGTCAGTGCTCCTGCTCCAAAATGATTGTCATTCCTCAAATGCTGACCTTGGGATTTGTGCTCAGCCTGTTCTGTTTCACCAGAACTCCCCTTTTGTTGCAGCCTGAATTCCCCAGCAATGCAGGGAAATTATTCCCGGGTTAGGTTTTGCCTGTGAAGTTTTCTGGCGGGGATGGAAACTCCAGAAGTGGAGTGGGTTTTGCAGCCGGAATGTGCTAGGCTGTGGAAGTCTGGCCGTTCTTCCCGTGGTACGTATGAATTGGTGTGCTTAATTGGGTTTTAGAAAGCAAACAAAAGAAGTTCTTTGTGAATTAGGAGCACTGCAGGCTGACTGGAACAACACAGGGTGCTTTCCAGGATGTCCTTCGAGAGCGCGGAGAACGCACAGGGCGTTCTTGGAAGTGGCAGTGCCACACAGGAAAAGGCAGCAGGGCAGAACCTGTGAGAGGAAAGGAGCTGAAATATTTCAGCAGTACTTTGCATTTGGCATATTTACTACTTTCTCTGCGTTTTTTTTTTTTTTTATGAGCTTGTTTCTGTTGGTACTTATTCCAGCACTTTATCAAGTGTCTGGAAGGGTTGGAATTGAGCACTTTGCAACTTCCTTGTTGCCTCCAACACCGTGCCTTAAACCAGGCTCAAATTATGAACCAAATTATTTTAGAAGCAGTTAAAATTGCCTTAAAATTGAGGTGGTCCCAAGCAACCTTCACCCTTTTTCCAGTCACGCAGTCTTTAGTGAAATGATCATAGAATTTTTACAGTTCTGCTGTAAAAAGCAACATGCAAGTTCTTAGTTAATGAGCATCTGTTTGGGATTTTCTTTTCCCTGGCTGGCAACCCAGTCTTTATTTATGGGATGCCATTCAAATTCTGACCTGAAGGAGGAGGGAACTGAACATGGATTTTCCAGTCCGAGGTGAGTGTCCTGATGGAATGGCTTGTGAAACAAAAAGAGGATACAGTCAATTAACACACTGCTTTACTCACTTCTGCCTTTTGTCCTGTTGTTCAAGAAGAAAAATAAAAGCAGCAGTGCTTTGCTTCTTATTTTTTCCCCAAGAACCAAACACCAAAATTACTTGATTTTATATCCCCCCCCACCCTGTTTTGCTGCTGACTCAAAATCAATTACTTGTGAAAGCCGAATTCTGGCTACAGATCTGCAGGGCAGCTATAAACAATGTCACTGCAGAAACTTCTGTCATCCGTAAGCTTAAAAGGAGAAATGCTTCTTATTTAGCAAATGGAAGAGTGAAGAGTGATTTATTACTCTCCTCTGATTTTTTTTCTTCCCCCTTTCTGTTCTGACTTTAAGCTTAATGACACATTCATTGAAAGGTGCCCTGAAACACTGCAAGAGTATTTTTGTGCATCCCCTGCAACAGCGTTGTTGGTGATGATGATTTCATAGCCCTGGGATAAATTTGCTTTAGATACCCATTTATTATTCCTCAAGGCAGAGAAATTCTAACCAGTTGGGCAGAAGTGGCCCTGTGTGTGTTTTTTGTTTCAAAGGGAACGATTTTAGGACATGCGCTGGGTTTTGCTGGAGCTGTGCCAGGAGCAGTAACTCCGTTTATTTTCTGGGTCATGCCCACGTTGTCTGTTTGGTTTGTGTGAAAACATCTGTGTGTTACAACTGTAGCTTTATTACTGGAAATCTCCTGCCTTTATTGGCTTTCTCTGGAGCCGGATGGAGCTGGCTCCTGACAGAAGAGTGCCCAGTCCTTCCATGGCTCCATCTGTCCCTCTCTGCAGTTTCTGGCTCTTAATGCGCCTCTTGCTCAGCCTGACCTGGAGTAATATTTGATTATAAAACATGCAAAAGTTCTAGTTTCCCCATTGAACCCACCTCCAAAAT
This sequence comes from Dryoscopus gambensis, assembly GCA_013389985.1. Lineage (NCBI taxonomy): Eukaryota > Metazoa > Chordata > Aves > Passeriformes > Malaconotidae > Dryoscopus > Dryoscopus gambensis. Next base: position 49,976 of record WEIT01021960.1, read on the forward strand.
ATGAGGTCTATTAAGGACCTCTTTCGGTTGTTTTTATCCTTAGATTTACCTCACCTGTAGAAAAATCAATGGTTTTCCAATAGAGCTCTGGAATTCCAATATGCTCAAGTTGAGCAGTGTTGAAATCAGTGATCTTACTGTGCAAGGATCTGTCTTTGGGAGAACTGCAGAATATTTTTATTGCGGAATATTTTTATTTCAGAATATATTTATTTCAGGATATATTTATTGCAGAATGCTGGTGCTTACCATAATTATATCGTCCAATGTTACATTTATACCTACTCAACCTATTCCTTTATTTCAAAATGATGGACTCCAATTTTAGAAGTATATTTGAATAGTTACTTAGCTTTAAATACATCAACATTGATGGTAGTCCTTAATAATATTATCAATCAATAATTTTTTCATTTGTTAAATAAAAGATGTGCACAGCTTATTAAGAATGTCATTTGTTAGTGTTTGAGGGAAAGCAATGGGCTTTCCACTTTTGTCTTCTGTGGAAATTGGAAAATTAAGAAAATCTTAGATTTTTTTGTTGCATTTTTTAAAATGATAGCTACAGATCTCAGTGGAAAGCTCCGAGCTGTCTGACTCCTTTGGACGGAGTCTCGGAGCTCCTGGCAGGAGCTGCTCCTCGAGCCCCCCCTGGGCAGTGGCTCAGCTCCCCGAGTCCTTTGGGCTCAGCTTCTCATGGCTCCCAGCAGATGTTTTGCCTTTAAAGGTCACTTCAACTTTCTGTCCAGGCTGGCTCCTCGCTGCCCAGAGCGTGCCAGCAGAGTTCACAGCTGGAATGTGGGTTGACATCAGGAACGGCGTTTCATGGATTTCTTGTTGGCTTCCCGAGTTATCCAATCCAGGCCCACCATACCCGCTTCCACAGACGCCGGCAGAGCATGTTTTAAATCTCACAACAGAGATTATGTGAGCAATTAGGGCGTGGTGGGGTTCTGAGGGGCTTAAGGCACAGTCGCTGGGTTTGTTTTTGCAAGACTTCAAGATTAAATTTATCCATGCCTATGGGTAGAGCAGAGGCAAACTGGCAAACCTGTGGTGTCACATTGTAATAAAAACTGGAATATTATTATCTGCCTGAACTCTGATGTGTTCCCGGTCTAGAGCTCCCTGCCGAGACTCTTTTTTATGGTCATCTGGTCAGATTTGCATGCGTGTGTCTGTCTGATCTTTTCATAATCCGGCAGCTCTATCCTAAATTTATTTTTCTTTTTGCTTCTCAGAAATAGGGCACAGTGGCATTAGGAGCTGTTCCACTGACCTTAATGCGATCCCATTAATGCCACTTTCTGCCCTCAGTCATACTCAAATATTAATTAGAAACGGGAGGAAGGCTGACAATAGAAAAATGTAGATTTTTACTGCTGCTTGTGGCTGTTCCCTCGTGCCCAGCACTGACCTGTTCTCCCGTGTCCTTGTGCTCCCCTCTCCATGTCAGTTATTGGGAACAGCAGGTTCTGGTAGCACTCCAGTAATTTCAATTAACATCTGGAAAGTACTAAAGAAAGAGTTTTGTGGAAGACCTTTTCTTTATTTCTCAGATTGGATTCTCTCTTGGTTTTGGCTGGGACAAAGTTTTTTCATTCGGACGTGACTGATTCCAAATGTACTTTTACAAACTCCTTGTTTCCTTTTCCTCTTTGGATTGCTGTTCTTCATTAAGTTGGAAAGGGGTCCTAATTTTCCTTTTTAATTGGCTGAAATTGCATGTTTGTTGAGGTAAGGTGAAAATATTTATGCAAGTGATGCTACCTTGTAGCTTCTTTTGATTGTTAAAACACAGAGAAGATAAATAATTTCTCTGGTAGCTGTAGAATAACTGATGTTTTCTTTGAGAAATAAAAGCTGTAAATGAAGTTTCGGGTTTGTTTTTTTTTTTTTAAGGTCTCTTTCAATTTACTCTCTGCATTCTCTGAGGTCTTATTTTTAATTTTCTTTCTACCTGCCATTATGGAGGCAGTGGTGTGTGGATAATAGATTGGAGGCTGCAAATGAGGGTGCAACTTATTGCTGGAATTAAATTCCATGGGCCAGCTATTTAATTAAACGTGCCATGATTTTGTATGGCTGCAAGGAAATCCACACAATGTCATTTGTGAGGTAACTGAGATTATTTTGGTTGCACAGAAATTAATTGCTATTAATGTAACGAAACATTTAAAATATTTAATGCTTTTAAGCAATAGTTGATTTTTTTTTTAATTTTAAATGAGGGTTTCATTTGCATTTTGTTGAAATGGCAAGGAATAATTGGAAGGTACTTTTGTTTCAGTCAGAGGTTTGTGCCATCAGCTTTAACTGAAATGCACCTCTGCAGTTTGATAGCTGCTCTTCCGAAGGTGGAAAATTCTAGCAGTGGGTGCAAGAAGAGGTGAGAAATGGTGAAATCGGGGGTGAAGGAAGGCCAAGGCTGTCCTGTGTTAGAACGTTCTTAGCACAGTTTCTTTGCCATGGAGTGAATTGTTGGTTGAGCTCATAATTCCTAAGAGTTTAGATATATAAGTATTTGAAAAGGTTTAATATCCAGGTCCTTCTGAAGTAAACGTGTGAGAAGGAAACTGGAAGAGCATGGGGAATTCTGTAGGGAATTAAGCTGGAGAGTGGAGACAAAGGAATTGACAACTTAAAAGATCCTTTAAGAGTTGCAACATTATTACTTAAAAGTCTGCTACAATCATATTTTAGCCCATAACTGGTTTTTCAGGCTGTGGGGCTTGGGTTTGTCAGTGCACTGAGCAGCAGGTGCTGAATCTGTTGTGATTTAAGTCAGTGACAGCAGTTTGTGCTGGTGCAAGGGCAGGCATAAAATAATAATTTGAGGGATGGAATAACAGCAGGGCAAATCCTGGTGTCATCAATACATCCCCTCCCAGCTTGTTCTCAGTTTTAGGCTGTGCACAGATGTTTTATCAATGTTACTTGGAAGCCAATACAGAAAACCAGCTTTGTGACACCAGACCTTTATCATGACACAGCAGCATCAGGTCAGTGAGTCTGTGATGTGATTAACACGCACTGTGTCGATATGCAAGCATTTTAATTAATTCCAGTCCTCAGAGGGCTCACTGCACTTCAGGCGGGTCAGACCGAGAATAAACCTTATCACTGGAATGTTAGAGGAGACATGGAAGTGTGTGAAGATGAGAACTCGATGTTGCTGTGAGGGTTTGTGTGTGCTGACTGCAGTTTGGGAGGGCTCTCTGTCACCTGCTGACACGTGTTTGTCTGCAGTCCCTGCTGTGCCGAGCTGATCACAAACAGCATTGCTCAATTCTGCCCTGGCACCCAAAGGTGCAGGATTTATTTTGAGCCTCTGCTACGCAACACAGCAAACCCAGTTGTATCCCTTTTTTATGGTATTTTTTCTTTTTCCGTGCGGCTTTGCAAGCTGTTGGGTATTTGATAACCTCTGGCAGTGCTCAGATATCACTCCTGGTGCTGGACCCCGAGCCAGCTGCTGTGCAGCCTGCTGTGGCTAATTGGTTTCTTTGGGATTGTCTTCACTGCGCAGACATTCCTGACACAAATTCAATCTTCCAGCAAGCAAAGGAAACCTAAATCGAGCAGGCTTGAGGCTGAGCCGGTTGGCCTGTCTGGGAGTATAAAATAAAGCCTAAATTAGCTCAACAGAAACGGTGTTGTTGGAATATTCTGTAGTGTGATGGTTGTCTCTCGTGTTGGTTGGACTGCAGAGAAGCTTCAGAACAGTTTACCAGCACTTGTGAGGCTGGCAGAGCTCTGAGGGTGCAGTGTTTGTTCAGTACGTGGAGAACCTGAGGAGAAAGTGGGGTATAAAAAGCAATCTGTCGCTGCCTGTCAGTAAATGAGGATGATCTGAGACGAGTGACTGCAGTGGGAGCAGAGTGTAACTGCCAGGCTGCGAGGGGTGCGTCAAACTTCAAAAATTCATGTTCCACATGTACACATTTGTGTTCAGAGAGTAACACGTCGAGATGGTACACGGCTCACCAGACATGGATTTTCTTGGTGGCATAAAATTCAATAAAACGAAAAATTCAGACAGGAGCTTTGGCAGGGGTGGCATGTGAGTGCTGTTATACGCTGGCAGCACAGCTGATCTCCTGTTTTATGTTGTTAAGTGACATGAATTTACTTGTGGCAAATCTGCTGCAGCCTGACAAAAAAATCAAGGGCTTACTGGCTTTTGAGCTGGGAGGATTATTTGTTTAGGAAAATCAACAGGCACCTGGTTGATGTTCTGTTGGTGCTCCCTGTGGCAGGGATGTGTGCACAGGGAGAATCTGTGGGGGTATCTGATGTAACTAAAGGTGAGTTTCCCTTTGTAGCTGCATCCTGCTGCTGATAAGTCTGTGAGGTGAACTTTGATCTTGGCATCGTTTGTACTGCAGATATTTTACTGAGGCTGCTGCCTTGCCAGGGCTTATTCCCATGAACAGTAATTAATTCTAATTATTGTGAAGTTCGTAGACGTGGAGTCCTCATTCTTATATTTGATCTGGGTGTATCTCACCTCACACAGAGAAGCTGTGAGAGAACATCTTCCTGAGACCAAACTCGGGCTGTGGGGGGCTTTAGCTGAAGTTAAGCAGCAGGTTGTGCTCACTGGGATGTGTGAAGGCTCACAAGAATCCAGGAATATCAGACACACAGCTCGAGCAGCTCCCCAAGGGCAGCATTTTGGTTGCCGCAACGCTGGGCTCGCAAATCAGGACGCACAGGCAGCAATTGGCTGCTTCTCTTATGTAGTGGGTAAATGCATCACTTTCTTGTGAGATCAAACCCTCCTGGTGGTCCCTGGAAGAATCTGGATTTATATCCCCCATCAACAAAGCTGAAGAGAGGAGTTGGCAGCCTGTGCCCAGTCTGGAGCAAAGAGGAGGAAAGGAGGTGGGTGTTCCACGAGGAACACGCAGGACCAGGATTCCTTTAATGAAGCTTCTCCCCTGGCTGGCTGGTGGCTTTTTAAACAAATTGTCAGTGCTTTAACAGGTCAGACAGGTTCTGCCTGAAAAGAATATCCAGAGCAAGAGTTCTTTTATTTGTAATTACGAGAGAGTGGATGAAAGCAAGGCGTGGTCCTTGGCCCGGCGAGGAGAGTCAGGATCTGACTGGCTTCTGTGCCTCCAGGGAAATCTCATCTTCCTGCCTGGATTTCTCCAGCTGCCACAGAGGTGGATACTTGCCTCAGGTGGAGACTGGATGTATTCATGTTTGCCAGGTTCCTTGCAGACAGAAGTTCTGTGCACGTAATATTTCTGATCTATTGTCCGTGTTAGATTTTAGAAAATTGGCCTTTTCGAAAATTAAAAAATTACTCGGCTTCAGTTTAGGTGCATTCTTTGTTCTCTTTGTGGAAAGTAACTGGGAAATTTCCAGGTACTTTGTGGAAAGTTACTGGGAAATACAATAATTTCTTCCATTGTGTTATGGATACCTAAGTATCTGAGTTCAGAGAAAGCTCAAGTAATGAATTGGTTCTGAGACAGAAGATATCTTCATGGCTGAGTGCATTTGATGAATGAGACACCGAAGAGGAAAATGTATTTTGACAGGCTTTATCCATCTGCACTTTTAAAAAGTCGCTGTGTTCTGCCCAACCCAAACATTCTGGCACTGCACGATTGCCCTTCAAAAGTGTTCAGTTCAAAAGTTTTCACCAATTTCCAGTTCTGAGCTTGTGGGGATTCACTTTGAAGCCTAATTTACATGATTTTTTTTTTTAATATCTGTTAGAGTTAAAAGCTGGAAAAAAAATTAAAATAAATTGTGTGCAATATCTTCGGATGCACAGAAACGGGCCTTTAAGAAAAGCATCAGTATTGCAAAACTTTGCAGTACTATGGAGTTGCAACATAAAGAACACGGAGAGAAAAAAAGGAGCAATACTCTTCAAACATTTCCGTATTTTAAAAATGATAAAAATAATTAAGAATATTAAAAATAATAAAATA